>JAHBCN010004985.1:0-59052 GCA_019359885.1 Listronotus oregonensis | reverse complement strand
TGTTTTATTACAAATTTTTTTTTTAAAGAAGGCATTTGAGTTTTTTTTTAAAACCCAAAAGGGCCAAAATTTAAAAAGTAAAAATTTTGCATTTTTCCCCATGCTGTTTAAAAAAAAAAGTTTCAACTATATTTTTTTTAGAAAGCCTCAGTGTGGCAAATAATATGACGAAAAAATATACGGCATGTTTTTTTTTAAAAAAGCAACTTTGGCTAATATCTCAAAGAAAGTAAATCCGAGAAAAATTTCAAGTACCCCCTTTTTCGGGAAAAATTTCAAAAGGGGGGTCGTTTTTATTTTTTTTGATAAGTTATTAGATACCTGAGATACGAGGGGAACCGAAAAAACAATTTTTTTCAAATCACCCGGCAAAAAACTGGGGGCTAGGACAAACTGGCGGTATTTTTCTTTTTTACAAAAAAAGAGGGTGTCGCGAAAACATTTTTTAAATTTTACCATGGGGGAAAAAACCCCCAAAACACACAAAAATAGAACACCCATATAAGAAGGGCCCCACGCCCCAAATTTCAATTTTTTTAAAATTTTTTTATTAAAATGAAAAAGAAAGTTGAAACAATTTTGTTAAAACAATTTTATTTTTTTAAAAATTTAAACCCCTTTAAATTTTAATTTTTTGGGAATAAAAATTTTAGAAGTGTTCTGAAAACCATAATTTTTTAAAATTTTTCAATTTTATATTTAATACTCTAAAAAAAAAAAATTTTTTTTTATTTTTTGGGGGTTTTTCGTAAAGCCAACAAAAATGCCCCTTTTTTGGGGTTTAAAAAAAAAATAAATATTTAGATAGAACCCGGAAATTTTTTTTTGGGGTTTTTTCCCCCTTTAAGGATCGTTTTTTTAATTTTATTTTACGGTTTTTGAGTTACCATCAAAAAAACGGAGGCTTTTTTTTTACGTTTTTTAATACCCAAAAATTAAATTTTTATGGCAGAAAAAATCCTCAACAGGGCCCTTTTTCTATTTATAATGTCGAATATTATCACTCATACTTCACACTTCTCAATAGACAATTTATTTGACTAGTTATTTTGAGGATAATTAATGTCGTGTATGAAACAAGAAGATAAAAAATTTAATTTTAAAAAATTCAGAGGCAAAATGAGAATATTTTTGGTAAATTTCTAGGGTGAAAAACGAGGGATGAAAAATAAATAACTTAAAACTACCTTTTAAAACAAAAGTAATATTTTTATAAATAGATAAATAATAAAATATGCCAGGTTTTGATTTTAGGCAAAGCCTTTATCTTTTTGTATGAAGTACGGCATGTATTTGCTGAAAAACCTTAGAAAATGTATCTAACAAGAAAAAATATCTCCTTTTAGAAAGATCCAGAATATATAAAAAAGGAAAAGTGTGAAAAAAATAAAGAAAAGTTTTTTTTCAATTTAATTTACATAACTTTGTATGTATTATTTAAAGATAAAAAATTTAAAAAAAAAGAAATAACAGCAGTTTTTTGCAGATTTTTTTACCCCTTAAGATTTTTTGATTATCTCCATACAGTGAAAGTTTCCATAAGCGGACATCGACGTTCCACCTTTTTTGTCCGATTGGGCGGGACGTATTTAAAAACAATGTTGATGATGACAGCTAAAAGAAAAAAGTCGGTGTGTAAATTTAATAAAACTAACAAAGTAGCAAAATAAAAATGGTGGTTTTAGAGTAAAGCATAAAAATTGCGCAAGCTTTTTTGCCTCCATTTATTTTTTTTTTACTCACCTCAGTAATTTCTCTTTAAACGTTTTCCTTGGAGATCCCAATTACAAGAACGAATTTGGGACAATCTGTGCCTCGTCACCTTTCAGTTTTGCGGTATTTTATCTACGAATGATTTCTTTTAGTTTGATAATCTCTCGGCTTGATTTTTGGCCATTTTAAAACTTAAACAATAAAATCAATGACTTTTTTAATAAAAACATTAAACTAACACATCCCTTTTTTACCCAATTTATGAACATTTAACAGCAACATTAATCACCTCTATTTTGCCTACTGATAAAAAATATATATTAGGGCCATTGTGATGTGAGCTTCAACACTATTTATCAGTCACTAACATTTCTAGGCAAGAAAGCTCGCATTTGCGCCTGAGGGGATTCACTTGTGGTATTTTCAGGGACCGGGGAAATACCGCGGATACCGTTAAAAACAGACGCTGTTCGTATGGGATTTATTAACTATTTAATCCGGTTTCGGAGCTTCGTGTCCGCTATTGAGAGCGTTTTGAGCCTGTTGGGGATAATTGTACTCTCCGCGTCCGTCCGACAGAGCTTCCGGTAATGAGAATGTATTTTATTAGGAATTGATACCAAAAAATTTGGTTCCAGAAATATTATTCCAAAAAATTTGGTTCCAGAAATATTATTCGGGTATGAGAGCTGTCCGCTCATAAGAGCTGTCCGTAAAGAGAACTTTCACTGTATTTAGCTAGAAAAAAGTGTAGTCTGTGATTAGGTTAGGTTAGGTTTAAAGTGAGTGGACCTTTTACGCCCTCCACCGCGACCGCTCGGTCTATTGTGGCACACACCTTTTTATATTTCTTTCAATAGGATCAGACTTCTAGTAAATCCGATATTAGACTGGAAGAGAGTTCTTACAACTCCCCTTACTCGTGTCGCTACCGGACACGAGCACAATATGTGTTATGGTGTTCCTATGTATGACGAGCAGACGATTAGATCCGTCATGCCTTCTTCTCCCGGTCTAGTGACGTGGGTAGCTACCAGGTCCTTGTTACAGGAACCAGATGTACTTTCTGAGGCCGTATCTCCGACCTTTCCTTATGAAAACAGTTCTATCCGCTTTCTGTTTAAAGCCAGGGAACCTTTTTCCCTATAAAAGTGGTTCTGTCTGCCTTCTGTTTGGATTCAGGGATCCCTTTCTAAGCACCCGCTTGTTCGGGATGAATTAGCCCTTCCTCATGAAACAGGCGCCTGTGATTTCAGGGGCACCTTTCGAAGCGGATTAACCCGGTTCGGTCGGCGCACCCTTGTCTGCTTTTGACCTTTGTCACTTTTTTCCCATGAAAGCGGTTCTGTCTGCTTTCTGTTTGGAGCTAGGGAAGTAATAGTCCACCAGTATCTCAGAGGCACCGTTGGAGACACCTGTTTAAGGCACAGAATGTCATTCACCTTAGCACGGTATGCTAACACCTTGAGTTAAGCCTTGTGTTCATCTTAACTTCGGATCCCGTCCCATTCGCTAGCGGCTGGAGTTGCCGATAACCGACAACTCCAGCGCATGTTACAAAAGATCCTACTGGGCCCAACCACGACATCGACGTGCCCAATCCTATCTTATAGAATGATTAATTCAAAACTTATTTCTTCCTGCAGCTTTTCTCTTCAACCAATACTTACAAAGCTATAAGTAATTAAAATAGAAAAAGAATACGTTTTTTCGATTCTTATTACATTTTTTTTTATTAAACAGAAAAAGCAATCAATCCTTTTTGTATTCATTTTTCCAATGGGTTTAAGGCAAAAAACATGCCTGCTACCTCATACATTTAACAACGCTAATTTTCTGACTATTGCTGCTCATATTTTATATTAAAATATTATGTAAATTAGTGTAGAAGACTCAGTATCCTTCATTTGCAATTTACTTAATATGGAGGTCAATTCAATAAATATTTTTTTCTGAAACTCATGTTACAAATCTGCTTTTATCGAAAATACTAATCGATCGCCAATGCCATTTTATAATAATTGAACTACTGGAGTGTCTCCATATCTATAAATAGGAGTATTTGTATAATTCTAGTTCCTACATAAAGTTCATTATTTTCATTAGTTTTACTATTATCTACTTATTTAAGATGCGACTATCTGGACCATGTACATTTACATAGAAGGGGAAAAATTAAAACGCCTGGAGAGCCGATCTATACTTGTGAGTTCTGTTCTGAAACATATACCCTTGACATAGAGTTTAGAACGCATACTAGATATTTACATGGCGTTTCTTGTCCCCATAAATGTACGAAATGCAATAGAAGGTTTAAAAGTAAGTGTTATTTTGTTTATATTTTAAATACCTACCGTTATATACTGTTATAATTTCACCATACAGCATGTGTTTAATTTTAGTCAACATATGACCTTTATTATTGACTGAATATATATATATATATATTATATATATATATATATATATATTATATATATATATATATATATATATATATATATATATATATATATATATATATATATATATATATATATATATATATATATATATATATATATATATATATATATATATATATATATATATATATATATATATATATATATATATATATATATATATATATATATATATATATATATATATATATATATATATATAATCTTATGAAATTTTGTGGTTACCCAGAAAATGTAAATGAGAAGTAAATTAATAATTAGTTTTACCGCAAATTAGTAGAATAATGCAGTAATTTTGCTGCTAACTATACAATATTTCTTCCTCAAACGTCAGCAAATCCGTCATTACTCGGCTGTGTAGACTACCGCAGAGTTTCATTTTTCCGCCGCCGGAGCTTTACTTGCCTATCGGCAGAGGAAAAAGTTTTACCATAGTAACATAGATACAAACAAACAATAAAACAAGCATCAACAACTCAATATTTATTAAACTAAAAACAAAACTAAAATTTTTATTTATTACTCGATTAAATATTAAATTAGGCCAACCAACAGAGAAAAAATGTACTCATTTTTACATTTAAATTAAGCCGGAAACAACCTGTGTCACCTTTTAAAACGTGGTAAATGGATGAAAACCCCGGGTTTGTCCCCAGCGAATTTGTTTACAGTAATTGTTTAAACGACAAAAACTCTAAAAAAGGTATTTTTTAGTTTTTCGCGTATAACTCAAAAAACTATTAAAGATATCCGATGCTGTCAATGGGACTATTTGAAAGAATTAAAAAAAAACACACAAAATGGTTTTTTATAGAGCTTTTTCCAGCATTTCCCTCCGAGAAAATCAAAAATAGATCTTTTTCAAATTACTCTCGTTGAGTTTAAAGATTAAGGAGTAATTTTTCGAAAAATGGTAGCTAATAATACGTAGTTTAACTACGCAGAAAATGGTTTTTGTCGTATTTATAGTTTTCGATTAAGGGGTAATCAAAAATTTAAGGCCTTTTTTGCGAGGCTCAGGCGGATCAATGTATTTTCATAAATCAAAAATTAAAAATCAAAATCTTTCCATATTTTAAATTTTTCGCTCAGGGGGTGGGAAATCGGTGAAAAAAGTTTCCAAAAGTCGTGCGAAACGCGAAAAACGACCAGCGTAGCAGAGTAGATTAGCGGTAGGGGCGGAGTGAAACCTATTCCATAAAAACGTTTCTTTTATAGGTTTTTTGGGCCACTGAATTCGAATATTATATTAGAAATTATACTTGAGGGCTTAGATGACTTAAATTCACCCTTTTTTACCCTCCGCACTTCTAAAACATACATTTCTGTAAAAAAAAATCCTCATTCTTATGGAACAAATAGTTTTTTTTGGGACACTGACTTTGAATATGATATTAGAAATTACATAATATGATATTATAAATTACATTTGAGGGCTGGGAAGGGCTTAATTCACCCTTTTGTACTCCCTACACCCCTAAAACATACATTTTGCTATTTTTTTTTCATTAAAACCTATATGTAACAAAAAAAATGGGGAAAAACTTTTTTTAGCGAAATATATGATTTAGGGTTAGCCTGTTTTAGCCCTTCTAAGCCCCCAATAATGTCATATTCGAATTTAGTGGCCCAAAAAACCTATAAAAGAAACGTTTTTTTTTAAATAGTTTTATGCTTGGGGGGTAAAAAGGTGAAAAATGGCTTTAAAGAAAAACCTTTTCGTAGGATCCACTATTTCTTTCCGACAGTTTGTAGTTGATCTGTTTCTAATAAAAATGCATAAAGTTGTATCTCGATTCATGGTCTTCCAAACTCATTTAACAGTAAATTACAGATTTACCCGGACTAATAGGCATTTCTCTTACGTTGCCTCGCTCCCCCACTACCGCGTCCTTACTCTGTTTCGCTCACCGTTTTTCGCGTTTTGCACGACTTTCAGATACTTTTTTCACCGATTTCCCACCCTCTAAGCAAAAAATTCAAAATATCGAGAGAAAAATTTTGATCTCTACTTTCATATGCCGTTTTCAGAATTAAAATATATTGATTCGCCTTAAAACGGTGAGCCTCGCAAAAAAAACCCTTAAATTTTGTTGAGCCCTAAATCGAAAACTATGAATCCGACAGAAACTGTTCTCTGCGTGGTTAAAATACATATTGTTACAGACTTTAGTTAGTGTTTAGTTATTAGAAATATAAAAGGTTAGAATTATTTTATTTAGGTTAATAATTTATTTAAAATAGGTTACCTTAGTTTTCCCTTTTTCACGGTCATTACGGATTATCCGAGGGCTGGAGACATCCTTTTTACACTTTCTTACATCCTGTAGTAAAAGAATCCTTTCAGCTAATTCTAGACTTTTCCATTCTTTTCCACTTTACTATAAAAAGCGCGAGGAAAATCCGCACGGGCCAGTTTAGTTTTGTATTCAGACGAGATAAGAAGTTGACAGACAGTTAAAGGTTAAACAGTTGTCATTATTACGTTACGTTAAAGTGTTACCATAGAAACGTTTGTAAACCAGATATCCAATAAAAAGGTGTAAAACCAGGATCCGTGTTTTTATACGGGGTGTCCCGGAACATTTGGTGTCAGAAGCGGAACGAAATCTCCAAGGAAGCCGAAGTGTTAAGAAGAATTTTGAATGCCAGTTGGGACAAGACAACAAACAGGTTATGGAAGAATTAAGTAGCCTAATAAAACAAATGATGGAAAAACAAGAAGACCTAAAAAACGAAATGAAGAGAAGCCAAGAAGAAATGAAGACCAGCCAAGAAGATCTGAAGAAAAATGAAGACCAAAAGAAGATCGAAAAAGAAGAAGACCAGCCAAGAAGATCTGAAGAAAGAAATGAAGACTAGCCAAGAATCCAATGAAAGAAGATCTAAAGAAAGAAATGAAGACGAGCCAGGAATCCATGAAAGAAGATATAAAGAAAGAAATGAAGACCAGTCAAGAAGATCTGAAGAAAGAAATGAAGACCAGCCAAGAATCCATGAGAGAAGATCTAAAAAGAATTAAAGACCAATCAAGAGGAAATGAAGAGAAGTCAAGCAGAAACAAGACAACAGATTGAAAAAATTCAAAAAGACATCAAGAAGAGCCAGAAGAAATGAAACAAGAGCTTAAAGAAAAGATGGTGAAAATTCGAGAACACCTAAAAGGAGAATTTCAACAAAGTCAAGATGAGCTAAGAAAACAAATGCTATTTGAATTAAAACTTACAAGGCAGATGATTAAAGAAGAGATGCAAGAAATACAACAATCGGTTGAAGACAAAGTTTATCAAATCCAAGGTCAAATGCACAAGAAGTTCAACATTTACAGGACAGATTAAAAATATAGCTAGTACGGTGTTGTTTCAGAATGTGGTACCACCGTAACTGTTATGAAACCACCCACTTTTGACGGCAAGGTACCCTGGGTTACGTATCTTCGACAATTTGAAGCTGCCGCCAATGGAAATAATTGGAGTTCACCAGAAAGGCATGAGCTCTAGTACTAGTCTTGAGAGAAGCTATGAGGTTTTAAGAAACATTCCCGAGGAGAAGCAATGTGACTACGAAACCATTGTTAAGTTCCTGAAATGAGATATGGTGAAGCTCACTTACAGGAAGTTTATAAGGCGCACTCAAGGACGAAGACAAAGATATAATGAAAGCCTCCAGGAGTATGAAACGGATATCGTACGGCTTATAAATCTGACATATCCGGCATACCCAGAAGAAATTAAACAGGAATTAGCAGTAGGTAGTTTTATTGAAGGCTTACCGTGATCCAGATATGAACCAGGCGTTAAGAATGGCCAGACTTAAGAAAATATCCGAAGCTCTTGCTTATGCACTTCAGTTTGAAACAGCTAAACAAACATCCAGAGGTCGGACAAGAGTTCGAAGGATGAACTTTGTTCCAGAAGATAAAAATTCAAATAATGATTTTGCAAAGTGATGAAGGAGTTGCAAAAGATATTCCTCAAAAACAAACAGAAAGAGACAGCACTACGACATTTAGACGAGAAATAACATCTGTTGCTGTAAGTGTGGTAAAGAGGGCATGTCCAAAGAAATTGTACCAGATTTAATGTCCCTGCCAGTAGTTCGAAAACTCCCAGTAGCCAGCTTTAAGGGCGAAAGCTGGCTAGGTGCTACCAAGCCCATCAACAATAATAAGAGTATCCCGGCTGCAAAACAACGGCTCCAGCTTGATAGTCCTGGAAATATATGCGGTCAGGAATGTGAAATGGTACTAGATACTGGTTCCACACATACTATTGTAAGGCCGAACATCGTAGCCCATTGCAAAATATTTCGTCCAGAGAAAAATTATATTTTGGAAACTGCCAATGGAGAAGTTATACCAATTAAAGGCATACATGAAGCAAGAATAACCTTGGGGACAACAACTTTTATACACGCTGTGTTTGTTGCAGACATAATGGACGAAGTTATCCTTGGTCTTGACATTATGGAACATCAGAAGTTTGTACTAGACCTTCCACAACGAATACTGCGAACTAGTAATGAAGAGATTGTAATGAGATTTCCACGGAACAATGAAGTATCCATTCGAGAAGTTGTACTTACAGAAGATGTCATATTACCCCCAAATTCAGAAGCACTAATCCAAGCATGGTGTAAAGACTTAGAAGACGGTGAAATCCTATTAGTTAAACCAATTGAAAATAGTCCACTATACGCTAAAGGAATTCTACCCGCAAGAACTTTGACGCAAAACAGAAGAAATACGGTATTTGTCAAAATGCTGAACCTGAAAGATTACCCTCAACAAGTCCAGGTGACAAAATTGGTACCTGCCAACCTACTAATATGATAGTTACCCATACCTTTACTACACCTGTTGAAGTTCCTTTAAGTAAACTACCTGATGCTCTGCAAGACGGTAATTTCTTCAAAAGCCTGTTAGATCCAGTGCAGGTTACTAAGTTGGAAGACCTTCTGAGAAGAAATCAAGACGTTTTCTCTCTCTCTGAAAAGGATTTGGGAAAAACCAACATAGTTCAACATCGAATAAATACGGGTGATGCAGCACCGATAAGGCAACCACACGACGAATTCCTTTAGCCAAAAGAGACGAAGTTGACAAGTTAATTGGAGACATGCAAAACCAAGGCATTATAGAACCATCCCAGAGTCCATGGTTATCTCCAGTAGTCCTGGTTAAAGAAAGATGGTTCCACCAGATTTTGTGTTGATTTCAGAAGACTTAATGACGTCACGAAAAGGACAGTTTCATTACCAGAATAGACGATACTCTAGATACTCTGACGGGTTCAAAATGGTTTTCGACTTTAGACCTAAAAGTGGCTATTGACAAGTAAACTTCATCCGAAGATAAGGAAAAATCTGCCTTCAACCGGAACCGGACTGTGGCAGTTTAATGTTATGCCATTTGGTCTATACAATACCCCTGCCTACTTTTGAACGATTGATGGAGTCAACATTACGTGGACTAACTTGGAAAACATGCTTAGTAATACCTAGATGACATTATTATTCTCGGAAAAACATTTGAAGACCACCTTAGAAATGTCGAGAGAGGTTTTCAGAAGCTAAGATCTGCCCAGCTAAAGCTTAGTCCAAAGAAATGTCACCTTTTCCAGAAACAAGTTAAATACCTGGGGCACATAATTACTGAAGAAGGAGTGAAAACAGATCCAGAGAAGACAGAAGCTATCCAAAAGCCTACCCGAAAAACAAGCATGAAATTAGAAGTTTCCTGGGGTTGTGCACTTACTATGAGAAGATTTATACATGGATTTGCTGCCATTGCCAGACCATTACATCGACTTACCGAGAACAACAAAAGCTATGAATGGAACGAAGATTGTGAAGCAGCCTTCTATACAACGAAGAAAGCCCTTTGCAATCCTCCAGTGTTGTCATATCCACAACCCAATCAAACTTTTATTGTGGATACTGATGCAAGCAATACTTCTATTGGTGGAATTTTGTCACAGATACAAGATGGCCAAGAAAAATTGATAGCGTATTTCAGCAAAGTTCTTTCAAAACCTGAACGAAATTATTGTGTGACCAGAAAAGAACTTTTAGCTATTGTCAAATCACTGGAGCACTTCCATAAGTACCTTTATGGCCAGAAATTCCACCTAAGGACGGACCATGCATCACTCAAATGGTTGCTTCAGTTCAAGAATCCTGAAGGCCAGATAGCACGATGGTTACAATGTGTTCAAGAATACGATTTTAAAATTGAACATCGAAGAGGATTAAACCTTAAAAATGCTGACGCTCTATCAAGAAGACCTTGCCCCGAAGATTGTAAACATTGCAGTAGACGTGAAGAACAAGAAGATCCCGATGAATTTCACTGCCGAAGAACCCGCATCCAGTGCTCTCAAGAATGGGACCCTAAAATCCTCGCAAAAGAACAACAGGAGGATCCTGATCTTGGAGATATTGTGAAATTTAAGACAGAAAATTCAGCACGATCCCCCTATCAGAAAGAACCAAAAGGGTTCCAGAAGTATTGCAAGCCTTGCCCAATGGTATAGGCGGTGGCCATTTCGGAGTTATGAAGACTCTTGAAAAGGTTCGAGAAAGGTTCTACTGGCTGGGAAGTCGTGCCGATTTTAAAAGACTGGTAAAATGTGTAAGGACTGCGCCTCCAGCAAGGGACCTAAGACACGAAGCCATGGCAAGATGAAGCAATACAATGTAAGGGGCACCTTTTGAAAGAATTGCCATAGACATAGCAGGACCATTTCCAATAAGCAAATCTGGGAATCGTTATATTTTGGTAGCGATGGATTACTTCAGCAAATGGCCAGAAGTCTACGCAATACCAAATCAAAGCTACCACTATTGCCGACGTACTATTCAACAATGGATTTGCCGATATGGAGTACCAAGAGAAATACATACTGATCAGGGTAGAAACTTTGAGTCCGATCTATTCAAGAACCTCTGTAATCTCCTGGGTATCCATAAACCAGAACTCACCCCTTCACCCCAGTCAGATGGAATGGTCGAAAGATTTAACAGAACTCTTGATAACTACCTGAAATTAAGGTAAATGACCAACAAAGTAACGGGGACACCTGTATACAGCCGTTTTTACTAGCCTATCGCTCCGCAGCTCACTGAAACAACTGGAACGTCACCTGCAAAAGTCATTTTTGGAGCGGGTTATAGCCTTCCAGTGGATTTACTTACTGGACGACCTTTTACCAATGAAAAACCAGAAGAAGATTATGTAAGTCAACTCAGTAAACAGCTGCAAGAAATACACGAAGAGGTTCGCAATAAGCTTCAAAAAGAAAGTGACCGTATGAAGTCCGCTATGACTTGAAAGCTAATCTAGGGATTCATTGTCGGTGAAAAAGTTTGGTTATACAATCCAAAAAGAACCAAGGGGCGTTCACCGAAACTGCAGAAGTCATGGGAGGGACCATATAAAGTAGTAACCCGGCTTAATGATCTGGTGTACCGAATTCAGAAGAGCCCACAGGCGAAGATGAAAGTTGTACATCTAGAACGGTTGTCGCTATCAAGATCGAGAAGATACTTCGATCGAGACGATCAAAACTTGGGAGGGGCAATGTTGCAGACTTTAGTTAGTGTTTGAGTTATTAGAAATATAAAAGGTTAGAATTATTTTATTTAGGTTAATAATTTATTTAAAATAGGTTTCGACGGTCATTGCGGATTTTCCTGAGGGCGCTGGAGACATCCTTTTTACACTTTCTTACATCCTGTAGTAAAAGAATCCTTTCAGCTAATTCTAGACTTTTCCATTCTTTTCCACTTTACTATAAAAAGCGCGAGGAAAATCCGCACGGGCCAGTTTAGTTTTGTATTCAGACGAGATAAGAAGTTGACAGACAGTTAAAGGTTAAACAGTTGTCATTATTACGTTACGTTAAAGTGTTACCATAGAAACGTTTGTAAACCAGATATCCAATAAAAAGGTGTAAAACCAGGATCCGTGTTTTTATACGGGGTGTCCCGGAACAATATTATTACCTATCATTCTCCGACAAATTACTTCTTAACCTTTATACCGAACGGAGATATGATTTTTTGAAAAAAGGTCCATTTTTGGAGTTTTTTTGGATTTTCCCGGAGAGAAATGCTCGGAAAAAGTTTTATAAAAAAAACATTTTGTAGGTTTTTTAATTCTCTAATTGACACCATCGCGATATTTCTAATAGTTTTTGAGTTATACGCGAAAAACTAAAAAATTACCTTTTTTACAGTTTTTATTGTTTAAACAATTACTGTAAACAAATTCGCTGACAAAACCGAGGTTTTCATCTATTTATCATTTTTTAACAGAGAGCACAGGTTGTTTCCGTATAAATTTAAGTGTGCGAAAAAATCTCTATTGATTGGCCTAAATGTACTTACTTAATAACTGCTTATCAATACGGAATTAAAACGCAGTCGAACACGCAGTTTAAGTTAGATATAACTTTTGCAGGGAATTCTCTGTCATACTTTATCTGATCTTTTGCACATGTCTTTGGACCTAGATGCAGACTCTCAGAGCCTCTCGGCAAGGCTCCCTCCATCTTCCAAGCTGAAATCCATGCAATTGACATTTGCGCTTCTGAATGTGCCAAAAAAGGCCTTCGAGGCGCAACCATTTATATTTTTATGGACCCCAGGCTGCTTTGAAGGCATTGACTTCATGCATTTTTTAATTAAAAGCTAGCCTGGGAATCCGAAACTCTAAACCAACTGGCCAAACACAACAGAGTTTCTCTGGAGTGGGTACCAGGACATAAAGAAGTGGAGGGCAATGAAATTGCCGATCAACTCGTCAAGGAAGAAGAACAGAGATTATTCTATGGACCTGAATCCTTCTGTGGCACCACTACCTCTACGAGGAACTCAGAACATGGGAAAAAAGTCAAAAAGAGACTTACTGGAACAACATCCCAGGACAAAGGCAGGCGAAAAGATTTATTTCGCATTCACCTAAGTACACAAAGAAGCTACGGAATTTAAAAAAAATTAATTTAAAAGGGGGTTACCAACTTCCTAACAGGACATGACCCTTGAAGGAATCACCTCAAAAAATGGGAAAGACTGAGGATGAACAATTCGGTTTTGTCATGAATAAAGCACGGAATATATGCAACAATTTTTTAAAAAAAATATGCGATATATATGCATTTTTTTAAAAAAAAATAGGAAAAAAATATTGACTTTATTACAAAATATGAAATTTAAAATTGTAAAAAATTTAATGTTTTAATAAACAAAATAGGGTAAAAAAAAAGTACAATTTAAAAAATGGTTTTTTTTTGGGAAAAAATAAATAAAATAAGGGGAAAAGTAAAAAAACATAGTCAGATATTAGTTATGTGGTCAGATACAATTTTTAAAATTTTTTAAAAATGGTACATAATTAGTTTATAACTTAACCCAAGATTAAATACATATATACAAAGCACAAAAAATAATACAAATATTATACAATTTTTCGTTTGGAAATACTATAAAAGGCATTGAAACAAGATACTTTTCAAAGTTTTCTAGTAAAAATGATTGTCTTCTATCAGTGAAAATATGTTTATACAAAGAAAAGGTTCTTTCAACGTCTACTGACGAATTGGGGCAAAAATGAAGTTTTTGGAAATATACATTTTCGTTAAAGGGCATCCGCTTTGCGCCTTATTTGATCTCCAACTTTACCCGGAACGTTGCCACACTTAGAAAAAGTGTCAATGGTACAAAGGGGTTTCCCTTTAAAATTAATTGTCCACCTCTAACGATGGATCATATCTGGTAAAAAACCAAAATGAATTTTTTAAAAAAAAAAAAATCTCAGCTACACTTGCACTTTGTAACAAGTCCTTACTTTGAACTACACCTGAGCGTCGTCCTCCAAGCCAAAATTTTTAAATCTTTAACGGCATCAAAGTGTTCAGCGTAGAATATAGCTGCATTAATCCACTTCCCCCTCGGTAATTAATTTCGGTGGTAAACTAACTCCAGGCTTTTCCCCCCCCATACTTTGCCTCTTAAAGGGGGTTTGATAAAGATTTTTTTTTAACACTTAAATTAGCTTATTTACTAGCGGAAATGCTGTTCTGATGGTTTCTGCTACTCGGTTTATCCGTGCAGAAGACATGTAAAATGCACCATATTGGGGTAAAATATTTGGGCTGTCCTACTTTCACCATAAAAGGGGCGGCATCAGATAGAAGCACTAAGAATTTTTTTTTTTGGCACTGGGTTTGGAAAAAAAGAAGCTTGATAGAGACTGCTGTATGAATCTGGATACCGTCACATTATTGGTTTTTCCAACTGCTTCGAAGCTATTAGGTATGCGTTTGTAGAATTTTTTCTTCAAGTGCTCCAATCATCAGATGTGCTATATTCTGACAAGCATCTGTACTTTCATCCACAACGATGTAAAAGTTTTTTTCCAATTAAAGATTTTATTTCCTGAAGGACTGTCTCGTAGACCCAATGAACATTTTTTTTTCTGAGTGTCGACTCATCGGGAATGGTTTGGTTAAGCCTTTTTTGAAAACTTTAAATTGGGGATGCTGAAGTTTTTTTAGTGGTATTTTGCTGCCATCATAGTTTACAAAAGTCTTTTTTAAAAAATTTCCCTTTTTCCCACTGAGATTTTTCACCCACATTTTGAAATGCGTTTTTAACACTCTGCTTAACTGGCGCACATTTCATTTTTTAACCCGCGATAGCGTTTTTTTTTAAAAGCTGATCCCCTTGAAACTTTTTTCACAAAAATTATTTTTGAACAGGCTTTGCAAAAAAATTTTTTTTCCCCTAAATTCTAAATCGGAAATACCCTTAATCCACGTCGCAGTTTTTTCTATTTTTGCCATTTTTATTCCCAATTAAAAAAACACTCTTCCAACCAAAGGTTTTTGACAAACTAAAAATACTAACCTGAGTCTAGTTATGCCTACCCAATATTTATAAATTCCAAACTGTGCCGAACCTTGGGTTTTGTTAAAGTATTAATAATTTGGGAAACCAACAACCCTATCATAAAATAATAAAAACCCCATTTAATTAGTACCTTTAAAGATTAGAGTATTGGGTCAGCCGCCCGACTGATGATAAAGAATTTAGATATCAAATGGTTTTAAAAAATTTTTTTGGAAAAATGACCATAATATGCAGGTAAATCAAAAGTATCAAAAATATGCATTTTTTTCAAAAAGGACAAAAAGAAAATATGCATGTATATGCAATTTGTATATAATCCGCGCTTTAGTCATGAAGCATACGAAACTGCGGAACACATTCTCTGTGAATGCAGAAAACTGACCCGACAACGACTTAAATACCTCGAGTGAGTATATCTGACTCCTAGAGATATTATTCAACTTGCACCGCGTAGTATCCTGAACTTTGTAAAGGTATAGGAATTACCGGGCACTAACCAACGAAGGGTATTCACAAAAGATCTCTTTAGGTCGAAGTGAAGGAGGGCTACACTAGATTTTTTTTTTAATATTTTGAGTTCGTCTCCAGGGTGAAGTCGATTCATATTTGTTATACATAAAAGACCTTATCTTCACTAAAAGATTTAATTTCTTAAGGGACCCGACGCGTTTCGGTTAAACAACCATTATCGAGGGTCAGTTTTATATCTGAAAAAATGTAAATGTATAACACTTATAAATAAATGGAAAAATACAACTAAACATACATCACTTTTGCACATGGTAAACTGGGTCAAAACACAAAAAACATACATTTAACAACACTAATTAAAAACTAATAACAACCAAAACAGTAAAATATAAACATTCAGTTCCCAGTCATTTTTACATTTCCGTAAAATGGACAAATAAAATATATCATAAAAATACAGTTGTTTGGTTTGATACATTGATACATTTTTTTTTATTTCACATTTTAAATTTTTTAATAGGAATTCCATACTATAAAAAAAATACTTAAACAACCTAACTACATGTGCTGCCTCTAGATATTGTCTACCAATGGGTTCATTTAGGCTTGTAACGTCTCTAACTCTCTCTAACTTTGCTATTTCTATGTTTTCTAGAGCATCTAATTTTTTGCTGTTTGAAATATTATGTAGCATTTTAAAGTTGTCTTTAATATTAAAATTATGATTTGATTCTTTTAAGTGGACTCCAAAGGCTGATCTGTTATCGTTACGAGATTTTTGTGAGTTTAGATGTATTCTTGTTTTAAAAGTTCTCCCTGTTTTTCCCACATATTGTGAGTTACAGTCACCACAGCTCAGTCTGTAGACTCCACTTTTTTGAATTGTTTCAACTTGATCTTTGGTGTGTGATAACATATATTTTAAATTTATTGCAGAAATATAGACTATGCGTACATTTTCCAAAATATCTTTCAAAACATTACCGATTTTAAGTGAAATTCTATTTAAATAAGTTAACTTAATGTACCTAGGAGGTTGCCAATGTGGAATTGACTCATCCCTACTATTGATCAACTCCCTTCTAACTTTGATAAACTTTTTATTAATTAGTTTGTCTATTAGCATTTTGGAGTAACCGTTATTTTTTGCAATTCGGTAAATGATGTTTCTTTTATTAATGAAATCTATAGGCAAAAGAGGGATAGAGAAGAGTCGATGAATTAGTTAATGAAAGGCAGCCAATTTATTTTAGTCGCAAAATTTATTTATTTTATTTTTATTTATTTACGGAAAAACTCCATTTATAAATACAGAAATTTACAAAAATATCTTAACACCTAAACTAAATTTAGTACATAAATAATGCTAATATAATACAAAAATACATTTTAAATTACAACCCAACAAAACTCATGAAATTTTCACCATAAAGTATAACGGTCAATTGAGTATTATAGACACAAAAACGACATTAATTATCCATTATCTTAATACGTGCTTTACTTCAGTTTTAAATCTAGATTTTGAAATATGGATACTAAAATCGTTTATATTAAAGTTACGTTGTAGTCTCGTTAAAGGACAATACATGCCATAGTTGGACCCCTGAAAAGGTATACAAAAAAAGTTCCCCGCTACGTGTTCGATGACGTGTTTAAAAATTTTAAATTTTTATAGGAGATATTCGCAATCTATGTCACCTACTAAAAGGAAAACAGAAAGCACATATCCAAATAGAAGCGTCTTAATGTAAAGTAATACTTAAAGTACTGCGAATGTAATCATAATCAATGTGGTAACCTAAAAAATGAATATTCATTTTATAGGCACAAGAACCAGAAACCTGTTCTTTACACCCCAACACCATCTATGTGTACCTGGTAAAATGGTGACCAGACCACACTAGCATATTCCAGACCAGATCTCACATAAGCACAAAAAAGCAATTTAAATTCTCGCACGTAAAATCTTTACTGTTTCTGAAAAACCAATATTCTTATAGCCCTTCTGCGTAATCGAGTATATATGACTAACAAATGTTAGAAATCTTCTATCAGTACACCCAGGTCCTTAACTTCATCAACTCTTGCTAGAACATTATTATTAATATTATAGTCAAAATTGGGATATCGATTAGTCCTATAAAAAGATATACTATGGCATTTATCTAAATTTAGACTAAGACCATTCAATTCTGACCAAAGAAAAAGGCCATCGATGTCATTCTGAAGCAAAATACAATCATTAACCGTCTTCACTGATTTAAACAATTTTAGATCATCAGCGTACATAAGTGTTTCTGAGTGATGAATAAAGCCCATAATATCATTAACAAAAAAGAAGGAAAAATAGAGGACCGCAGTGCGAGCCCTGCGGAACCCCAGAAGAAACAACAATATCTTTGGATACATAATTATTAATCCTTACCCTTTGCGTCCTTCCTGTGAGGAAGCTAAGTATCCACTTAAGAATGTTTGGCCCAAAACCCCACGATGCCAGCTTGGCCACCAGCAGCGTATGATTTACCCTATCAAACGCCTTCGAAAAATCCGTATAAATACTGTCGACCTGGAATTTATTCTCAAAGGCATTCAACAGATAATCCTGATAAGTCAATAGATTCGTGATCGTTGACCTACCATCACAAAAACCATGCTGCTCGTGAACGACGATACGCTTACATTCCCATGACAGCACCGATGTCACAAACAGTCAAACAATTTAGGGACAGCCGATTGAATGCATATACCTCTATAATTAGCCACGTTACCTCTGTCGCCGGATTTGATTGGGAAAAGATTTTTCATCAGGAGTTCCAGTTCTCAGATAATTAAATAAAATGAAAGGTTGACTTAGAGGCACACACAAGCTTTCAGCGATGGTAGGTACCATCAGGACCACAGGCAAGCCCGATCTGCGCGCATAAGGAATCAATACATAACAGACCAGTTCAGAAATCTATATACATTCATTTAGATTTTTATAATAATCTGGTATATCTAAGTTTGATGTTGAATAGACAGTTGAAAAGTAGTCGGCAAATAGATTAACCGATGCACCACAGTCGTCAGCCTGCCTGTCATTAAAATACATTGAGGTGGGATATCCATTTACCCTCTTGACATTGCTCAAAAAGCGCCAGAAACCCCTCGGGTCATTTTGTAGGTTATGCTCACCAGACCGAATATAATTGTTATAGCAGGTTCTCGTTAATATTTTACAATTATCCCTTAACCTTGAGAAAATTTCGTAATCTGAAAAAATTATGCGAAATGTGATGATTTCAATCAGAAGGAATAGTGTGATCTGTCTGTGTTGATTTTCTAAAAACTGAATAAGAGATCCTATTTGTATTCCGCACATTTCGCATAAATTGGCTGCCTTTCATTCACTAATTCATCGACTCTTCTCTATCCCTCTTTTGCCTATAGATTTCATTAATAAAAGAAACATCATTTACCAAATTGCAAAAAATAACGGTTACTCCAAAATGCTAATAGACAAACTAATTAATAAAAAGTTTATCAAAGTTAGAAGGGAGTTGATCAATAGTAGGGATGAGTCAATTCCACATTGGCAACCTCCTAGGTACATTAAGTTAACTTATTTAAATAGTATTTCACTTAAAATCGGTAATGTTTTGAAAGATATTTTGGAAAATGTACGCATAGTCTATAGTTCTGCAATAAATTTAAAATATATGTTATCACACACCAAAGATCAAGTTGAAACAATTCAAAAAAGTGGAGTCTACAAACTGAGCTGTGGTGACTGTAACTCACAATATGTGGGAAAAACAGGGAGAACTTTTAAAACAAGAATAAATCCAAACTCACAAAAATCTCCTAACGATAACAGATCAGCCTTTGGAGTCCACTTAAAAGAATCAAATCATAATTTTAATGTTAAAGACAACTTTAAAATGCTGCATAATATTTCAAACAGCAAAAAATTAGATGCTCTAGAAAACATAGAAATAGCAAAGTTAGAGAGAGTTAGAGACGTTACAAGCCTAAATGAACCCATTGGTAGACAATATCTAAAGGCAGCACATGTAGTTAGGTTGTTTAAGTAATTTTTTTATAGTATGGAATTCCTATTAAAAAATTTAAAATGTGAAATAAAAAAAAATGTATCAATGTATCAAACCAAACAACTGTATTTTTATGAGATATTTTATTTGTCCATTTTACGGAAATGTAGAAATGACTGGAAACTGAATGTTTATATTTTACGGTTTTGGTTGTTGTTAGTTTTTAATTAGTGTTGTAAAATGTATGTTTTTTGTGTTTTGACGCAGTTTACCATGTGCAAAAGTAATGTAAGTTTAGTTGTATTTTTCCATTTATTTATAAGTGTTATACATTTACATTTTTTCAGATAAAACTTTACCCTCGATAATGGTTGTTTAACCGAAACGCTCGGGTCCCTTAAAATTAAACTTTTTTAGTGAAGATAAGGTCTTTTATTTATAACAAATAGGCTTCACTAAGGACGACCCCGTTCATTACAATACAATACAATACAAACTTTTGCAAGAATTACTGTCTACTTTATCTGATTTTTTCACATAACAAAAAAAATCATTTTTGGAAAATGTCACTTTTCTTTTTAGAGTAACGATATATTATACATAATGTATGTCTTTTTAGCCAACAAAGAATTAGAAAACCATATTAAAACATTTAAAAAACAAGGATAGTTGTATTTTTTAAGTGCAAGAAATGTAACAAAGTGTTTATCAGCCGTTTTCGATTAAAACAGCATGAAGAAGATGTTATGGATGCCCCATCTTGTAATTACAAAAAATGCAGGGTTTGTTTGCAAAAGTAAGTTTTAAAAAATTATTAGGTAATGGTACATTATTTGAGATTTTTTTTAATACACAAACTCCCCAAACAAATAATACAGACGGGGGCACCCTACCAAGGAATTTACAGGTGTATGGAAACCCAATGATATGGCCTATTCGATCAAAAAATGTCCAGCCCGAATGAAAATAACTGTACGAGTTGACCTCCCCTTTTTGCGCAATAACGAATTCCACTTTTTAATGTGTTGCCTACTTACACACTGATAAATCAGTGTGTAGTTAGGCAACTTATACTTTATGAGAGCCGTATTAGATTGGGATTGTTTTGCTTTGTGTGATAATATTTTGTGGTTGCAGAAGTTTTGATTAATAAAAACCTTCTTATTTTAGTGATTAGTGTTTATTAAATTGTGACTATAATTTTGTGTTAATTGTTTGTTACTTATAATATCGTAACAAAATGACTAGAGCTTGTATGGTTTTGTCTTTAAATCTAAGGATAACATACCCGGCATTTTTTACTTTAGGTAAGTATTTCTTATATTTAAATTAGGTGCTTCTTATGAGACGTTATGTTAGGTAACCGAATAAATAATAATATATAAATTTAAATGAATAATAGAAAATAAAAATTTCAAGGAAATAGCAGGAGAAAAGAAGGCAATCTTAACTATCTTTTAGATGATTTCCACAATGTTTGTGTATTTCTGTGGATTATTAAAAAAAAAAGGTTTTACATTTAGGTACTTTTATTTCACGGGTCCTCAATTGAATAAAAGAAAGAACAATTTTATGTTAAAGTTCCTTTTTGCTTTTTCTGTATTTGTTTAAAAAGAAATTAGATTTTTGGTTTCTTAAACTTGCATTATCAACTTTTTAAGCTCGACATACTGTAGAAACAAAATATTTAACGGATTAACGGTTACTGTTACAATGGATACCTAGGTACCAAAGGTTATTAAACATTTTTAACCACTGTTATTCTGTCTCATGAATGTTTGTTATTAGTGAAAAGTATATACCTAAAAAGCAGTTATAAAAATTTTCACTTTTTAATGTACAACCACAATCTTAGGATTAGATTAAACTCATTTACACTATCTTGCCCTTCTTTTATCACAAAATTGGTGATAAGTACATGAAACTATCATACAATGTTTGAAATTAATTTTTAAAAAATCGTGTTTTTATTTATTTACAAAGATTTTTGGTAAAAATACAAAACTCCCAAAAATATCGACCATTTAAATAGAATGCTGTAAAGTGGCGCCATCTATTCGTTCCATATTATATCAGATGATATAAAATCCAATATTACACAATAATTTTAAATATTCTATGGTAGTATCGTTTAATAACCAACAATTTTATGCAAAAAAAAAAAAAAACAGTGAATGCTTGAATTTGACATTTGATGATGTCAACTTTATAGATAGTAACAAAGAATTATGGAAGTCCGGCTCTGACCTACTATTTATTGCGCAAACTCCGCGGGGCCAATCCCCCTATTCCCGCTGCCCTGCACGCCTGGACAATTTTGTTCTACATTATTGGGCTTCCATACACCTTTAAACTTCCTTGCACCCTACTAGGTATATAGCAATGGACCGGACGAATTTGCAATCGTTTTTTTTTTTGTTTAGTAACAAACAACAAAGAAACACAATTTTCAGTTTGTTGAGAATTATAAAAGTTACTGAGGATTGAACGAAAGCGCGCCGGTGGGTCGCGCGATCCTCGGCCGCAGTGCTTAGAGGGTAATCGCAAATTCGTCCGGTCCATTTATATACCTGTAGGGCCCCTTCTGTATAGACTTTAACATTTTTTTCTGTTCCCTAGTAAGGCAGATTTATATGTGTAGATCTGTGTATGCACAGAAACTTTTGACTCTTATAAGATTGCAGGCGGCTGGCAAAATAATGACAAGACTAAAATACCCTCAACAATCAAAACACTGATCAACGTTTCGGTGGCATTTCTACCACTGTTTTCAGTCTAAAAAAATACTAAAACATAAATAATAATAAAAATTAGAATTATTTAAATTTTGATTTTTAGAATTTTTCATAATCTCCGAGAACTTTCTGGCAAAAATTATGACGTAAATGACTTATTAAGCTGTTTGGGGTATGTAGAGGGTTTTCTTATAATTTGGCATGCTTTTAAAGGTATTATTTAAAGGAATACAAAAAAAAAAGGTTTATACAAAAGTTTTAGGACTTTTTATGAAAAAATTTAGATATGACATTTAGATAAACAACTGACGATCGGGAATAATACGATTTAATGGAACACCCCGTATTTTATTAAAAATATAAAAACTTCGCATTTTTCTTCTTTCCAAAATATATAACATGTCTATGTTTGGATAAGCAGTTTTGTAACAATTCGACTTTAAATTTTCATTTTATATGCAATAGAGCACCCCTCCTTAGGTCTAGTGAGCTGTAAAAACCAAACAGAACTTCTATGTTGGATCCCGCTTGGCCAAGGATGACGACAGATAACAAAATAGTAGGCAATAATTTTTCTTTGAGTACAAAACACGTCAATTCATTTGTTTTCTTATCTGTCGTCATCCTTGGCCAAGCTGGATCCAACATAAAAGTTCTTTTTGGCTTTGACGGCTTACTAGACCTAAGGGGGTAGGTAGGTAGGTAGGTAGGTAGGTAGGTAGGTAGGTCACATTTCGGGGAAAAAAAATTTCTCCTCTATCCTCGACGTAACAAGGCCCACCAAGGGAAAAAGGGGGTTTTACAACGGGGGGAAATACTCGACAATGAATCACTCAGCGATCACAGCTACATAACCTTCGAGTTAATTGACAAGAAACAAACATCTAATTTTGGGGAAAAAAAAGAAAAATAAAGGATGGCAGGAAAAAGGGAAAATTGACAAAGCTAAATTGAACCAAGCGATGACGGAAGTTAGAGAGGGGGGGGTGCCCATCCGGAAATATTTTAGAAACTAACTGATATATGTAATGAGACCATGCCTGGGGAAGGAAAAGGGTAAGCAAGAGGAAAGCCAATGTATTGGTGGAACGAAGATATTGCCGAGAGCCGCAAAGAATGCATCCGTCGGAGACGAATATGCACAAGAGGCGTTTTCGGAACCCCGAGACAATAAGACAACCCTCTGGGAAGATTACGGGGGAAACAAAAAAAAATCTAAGGGACAAAAAAAAGTTTCCAAAAAAAACATGGAAGGGTTATGAAAAACCCCCTAGACAAAGATATTTGGGGAGACGGCAAAAATTTTCATAAAGGAAAAAGATAGGATCCCCCCCCAAAACCGCAGATGGACATGAAAAGATGGAGGGGTCGTCGACCATCTCTTCCCAGTACATGAACCTGTGAGATGGACTCCTGGTAACAATGCTGAATTTACAGACTTTACAATACAAGAGCAAAAAACCGCATGCGACAAAAAAAAAAGTTAATAAGGCTCCGGGCCCCGGAAATATCCTCCTGAAATTCTGAAAACATGGCGCACCAATGTCCAATGTTCGTGTTATCAATATACAACGAACTGGCACAGAGGAGTACCTTTCCCCAATGGGGAAACGATCGAAACTAGTACTTTAAAAGAAAAGGCGATAAACCATTTAAAAAACCCGGGGTTTTCCTATAGACCTATTGTCTACTGGACATTGAAGGAAAATGTTAGAGCAGCTGATCCTTATTAGGCTTAAACAGGAGCAAAAAAAGAACGGGGGGCCTGGCAAAAAAAGCAATACGGATTTAGAAAGGGGGAGACAAACGGTGGATCAATTAAAGAAGTGCTGAGGTTGCCAATGACGCAGCAGCGTACTCACATCACCAGGGGGAGGCTATGCGCAGTGATCACCCTAGATGTCAAGAACGCGTTTAACGGCCCCAAAAATCCTGGAAGAGCAAAAAAAAAAGGAAATAGACGAACACTTAATAAACCTGATCCCCTTTACTTATCAGAGAAGACCTGATTCTTGAAGTGGGAGTCTCAGACATTAAGCACCGCCAAATAAACAGTGGGGTGCCCCAAGGGCCCGTTTTTAGGTCCTACCCTGTGGAACGTGCTCTATGACGATCTATTTGCAATGGAACTACCGGGTGAAACGACGCTTATGGATTCGCTGAGGGGTGTGGCATTGGTCGTTTTTTCCAAAGATAAAAAAGGATAATGGCCAAGGCGGGAAATGAGTTATTACGGATAGGGGGGTGGAGGGAAGACAGCTGCAGCTAGCCCCAAAAAACAAGGCGTCCTCCTTAGCACACGAAGAAAAAAAAACCCCTATCACTTTAATGAGTGGGCGGGGCCGGGAAAACCCCAACAAAGCCAAAAAAGTATCTTGGAGTATGGCGACACTAAAAAAACCTTTTTTTGAGCATGTAGAAAAAAAAAATTTCCCCAAACCGAAAAAAAAGACGGCGCTTTTCCTTTTAACCAAATGTCGGAGGACCTGGGCTCCGGAAAGCACTCTCAGGGGTAATTCAATCCCAATTGCTCTACGCGGCGCCTGTCTGGCAAAAAAAGGGACGGATAGTGCCCCAAACTTGTCCAAAAACTAACAAGAACCCCAACGCAAAATGGCCATCCGAATATGCAGCCCTACAGAACAGTCTCTGCAGACGGCGTCGGGGGTTTTTTCGGGTGTGCCTCCTTTTAAAAGCTCATAATGGAGAGACTTTTAAAAAACAGAGGGGGGAAATAGCAATACATGCAGAACCAACCTCATGGTAAAAAAGGGAAGAAAAAAAGGGCAAAAAACACTAAAGGAAGATGGACTTGGGGAACCCCCCTCCCCAAATCGAAACTTGGCTCAACAGAAAATATGGAGAGGTGGTGGTTTTTTTTAAAGCAGGCGCTCTCTGGGGATGTTTTTTCCCAGTATCTATTTAAACGCAACAGAGCCAACTCAGAACACTGCATCACTGCAAAAAAAGGGGGACGCAGAGCATACACTCTTTAAATGTCCTGGGGAAATGAAAAAGAAACATAAAGGCAGCTTTTGGGGAAGGGGAAATTTAAACCTGGGCATGATGGACAGCTAACCTACTCAGAACAAACATGGAACCATGCATACCAAGTAGTTAGAAAATCTAAACAAAGGGAAGAGAGGAGTGATAATGTGAGAAATGGAAACTCATAGACAGCTTCTCCCATAAGTAATGGGAGGGATTCCGGTGGGGATAGTGTAGCACTCGGGAAGTTTTAGTGGGGGCGACTCCCTATGGGGACCGTCCCACACTGGCCCGCAGCCAGACAGAACACCATGCTGGGCGTCTTTTGAAGATTTTTACCCCAAAAAAAAAAAAGGAGGTAGGTAGGTTTAAATGAGTGGGGATAACACCCCCCCACCCCACCGATCGGTCTATTGTGGCTCACACCCTTTTTTTATTTCTCCCCCCAGGTCCAGACTCCCAATAAACCTTTATCCTGTTGGGAGAGATCTTTCACCTCCCCGGCAACAAGTGTCATTGCCGAGGATTGCGAATCTTAGTCGTGCCATTGTTTTGGGGACGAACATTATTTTTCTGCCGATTCATCCCCTCCATGCCCTGCGACACTCGGCGTCTTCCGCAGGGCCCATCTTGTGCATGTGGTATTTTAATCTGCAGTGTCCCGTGTACAGTCCCACCAGAGTTTTAAGATGTACCCTTGATTGCTCCAGTAGTTTGACAGTACATTGTTGGTTCGGTGGGCTTATAAGGGGGGGCTCCATTGCATATAAAAAGAAAAATTTAAATTCGCATTGTTAAAAAACTGCTTACCCAAACATGAAAAAAAAAAAAATATTTTTTAAAAAGGGGGAAAATGCGAAGATTTATATTTTTATAAAATCAGGTGTTCCTTTAAAAAAAAAAATATAATTCGCAATTTTCATATTTTCAAATGTTATTTAAATTTCATAAACAATCAAAACTTTTTAAAAACCCTTTTTTATATTTTTTTAAAAATCCCTTAAAACCATCCAAATTATAAGAAAACCCTGACATTTATTAAAAAAAGGGTAATTGATTGTTTTTCCCTTTAAATCAGCTCAAGAAAAAGGGCCTGTTTTCTCAAATTAACTTAAAACCCACCTTTGGGTGATTTGGAAATGTAAATACTTCAGACGTAGTCAGGGTCCAAATCCAAAATAACATTTATTATTTAAAAGGGGAAAATGCAAGATTTTATATTTTTAATAAAATACATGTTCCTTAAAAAAATAATAATTGAATTTTCATATTTTATGTACTTGTTTTTCTAAATTTAATATCTTAAAATTTCTAAACAATCCTAAAACTTTTGTAAAACCCACATTTTTAATTTTTTAAAAAATTTAAAACCATGCCAAATTATAAGAAAAATCTGAAATTTTTTACAAAAAAAAGGGTGGTAATTAGATTCGAATCGGTCATACCAAAAAACCTCCGGACACCAATTTTTGCTTTAATATTTACATTATTACAGATTTTATTTAAAAAATAGAAAAATTAAATAAAAATTTTAACTCCCTGTATTTCGAAAACAAAGGCATTGTGGTCCCATATTTGTATAGATTTTTTTGTTTATTTTTGGACCCTGACAACCAAATCACCCCCCCTCCAAATCTTTTATTTAATTTAAAACATAACACTTTTGAATTTTAGGATGATACATTGTGTCATCAGATGCCGATTGTGGATATAATATCTATCACTTCCGCTTTAAACGAAAGTTGCGTAAATCTTGTTATTTTTTTAAGTAATAAAAAATTCAATTTGTGGAACACCCCGCATATTTTTGAAGATTACAAGCCATTCCTGATGTAAAACCTGTAGTATATCCTATACCTATAGTTGTGTTGTTTTTCCAGAAAATGGCGAATAAGATGTCCTAACGATCACACATGTAGGGACACGGGAAAACAAATAAAAGGATCCATAAAATTTAAAAAACTATTAGATTTAGATAAAGGTCTCCATGTTTAAAAATATATTCATAATTTAAATATAATGATCAATGCATGGCGTACCATTAAAATTTTTGAAATAACATTATCAGGAAACTAAATTTTCGCAGCACTCCCGGTAAAGCCGGAAGTAGTATTATTATGACCTTAGCAGATGTATCTTAAGAGTTAAACTAAACATAATAAATTGTTATGATATTCATTTGTTCTTTCATATAACCACATAATATGCGGTGGTTTGGACATTTTCAATCGCCATTTACATGTATATAACATAGATTTTATATCAAAAAAGTCTTGCAGAATTTAAATTTTGACAAACATACTATATGTTCATGGAAGAAAATAAAAGGTTCGGTAGTGGTTTCGTCGTCACCCGGTATACCAGATTGATCTCTTTGGTAAAGAAAATTTTAATTTTGGAATTTCCGAAAAAAGGTTTTTTTAAATTCTTTTTCGGTGAATTTGATCAATTTTTATCGTCAAATCCCAAATTTCTAAAAAATATCTGCATTTTTCTGAAACTAGAGGCATCTGAAATATGTACATAAGAAAATTGTTGGGTGAAAAAGTTTTAACCGGCTAGGTAGGTAGGTTTCAAGTGAGTGGTCTTTTACACCTTATATTTCTTTTTAATAGGATCGGACTTCTAATGAATCCGATACCAGATTGGGAGAGATTTCTTACATCCTCTTACTTGGTGTCCTACGACACGAGACAATGTGTTCTGATGTGTCCTGGTGTCCTGTCTTTTTGGAGAGTATGACGAGCAGACGGGGTTAGATCCCTCATGCCCTCCTCTCCCGGTCTAGTACGTGGGTAGCTACCAGGGTCCGGGTTAGAACCAGAAGTTCTTTTCCGGGGGCCGCATCTCCGGGGCCCTTTTCCTATGAAAACGGTCCTATCCGCTTTCTGTTTAAAGCTAGGGAACCCTTTTTCCTATAAAGGCGGTTCTGTCCGCCTTCTGTTTCGATTCAGGGAACCCTTCCTAAGCACCTGTTTGTTCGGGATGGATTAGCCCTTCCCCGTGAAACAGACGCCGGTGACTTCAAGGGCACCTTACGAAACGGATTCACCCGTTTCGGTCAGCGCACCTTTGTCTGCTTGTGACCTTGAGTGGCACCTCTCGAAACGGATTTATCCGTTTCGGTCAGGGCACCTTTGTCACTTTTTTCATATGAAAGCGGTTCTGTCCGCTTTCTGTTTGGAGCTACGGAAGTTATAGTCCAGCACGGCAGAGCCCCGCAGTACCGCAGTAAGGCTAGATACTCTAAGAGTTCGCCCTGTATGTCAGAGGTACCGTTGGGAACACCTGTTTAAGGCACAGGATATCATTTACTCATCAGCACGGTATGCTAACACCTTGAGTTAAGCCTTCTGTTCATCTTACCTTCGGATGCCATTCCATACGCTAGCCAAAAGAGTTGCCGATAACAAGCAACTCTAGCGCATGTTCCAAAAGATCCTACTGGGCCCAATCACGACGACGACGTGTGAACACAGAGTTGGGAAATAAAGGGTTAATAAAAGTGTCTTATATCTAATTGAAAAAAACGACATTTTTTTATCGTCTGTGAAGTGAGATACAAGGTGGTCCCCGAGAGCGGGAAGTTTTGATAATGTTGTTATTCCGTAACCATGCATAGTTGGCTATGGATTGTTTTTTAAAATTATCTGTTACTGTGTGCCATTTAGTAATCATGGAGCAGTGGTCTGGTGGGCAATGTGCATTTGTGATTAAGTCATACTATAAAAACAATAACTGTGTGGTTGCCGCTCAGCGACATTTCCGACTTTATTTCCAAATTGGTCGACATGGCAGAGTTCCTTCGGCTCATGCTATAAAGGAATGGGTTCATAAATTTTAAACAACAGGTTCGGCTGTCAATGTCAAACATAAAGCACCAGAGAAAAGTGTACGAACGCCTGAAAACATCGATCGTGTGGAACACAGTCCCAAACGTTCTACCCGGAAACGAGCCTAAGCGTTAAGAATTTGTAAGTCATCTTTACTTCGAATTTTGCATAAAGATCTTAATCTTCATCCATACAAACTTCTAATTGTCAGACAGACAACAGACATCCCAACTCGTTTACGTTTTGCTTAAACCCTGCTTGAGAATGAAATCGATATACACAATTTGCGGATGTCTGACGAGGCGCACTTCCATTTATGCGGCTATATCAACAAACAAAATTGTCATTTCTGGTGTTCAGAAAATCCACAGGAGCTCCACGAACAACCATTAGATAGCCCAAAAGTGACGGTATGGTGTGTGTATGGTTCCTACGATATTTTTTAAAAACCAGTGCAATATAAATCCAAGTAGTAGGAATTAAAAAAATATTTTTTTGACCGTTATGTTAATTAGATAGTGATTTTTGAAAGTTTACTAGGTCTGTTTGCTATTCTTTTTTTACGTAATCGCCCTTATGAAAGGTGTATTTTAGGACTAAGTGGGTCCAAATAGTGTAAAATATAACTGAATAATGAACAGACCCCATGTGTTGTGTGTACACGTGTACAGTCTCGATATTATTTGGAACAGCGCTAAATTTGGGGTCCATTTAAAATACTGCATCACGAATTAAACTAAAATAGGGAAAATATAATGATCCGTCCTGGTACTAGTTCCGGCCCGTTTACAATCAACTTTTGTTAGAAAGAGATGGGCGAGTTTGGCGTAGATGGCATGGAAGAGACAAAGATAAAAGATGTCCATTGCGACTCTCGCGAATGAACTACCTTAATAGAAATATACGAGTATTAATGGAATATTCTACAATTTTATAATAACACTGAAATAATATTAGCTTTAATTATTATTTAGTTTTAGTAAATTTAGTAGTTTAATTTTTTCTTAAAAACGGACTTTCCACCGAAAACTAGATAAGTGTTTTGATTGTTAGGGATTTTTATTTTATTTCAGGCGATTAACAAACTCATAAAGGTCAATATTTTCTGTGCACACACACAGATCTTTATTCTGTAACCAGGGCCGAAGAGGTCCCACCTTGGCAAGTACCCAACAAAGGCTTTTTAAATATTTTTTGTTTTGCAGGTTTACTAAACAAGACTATAGATTTCATTGCACAGAAGTTCATCCAAACTACTTGTGCCAGGAATGTGGAAAAGCGTTTCATGAAAGTTCAAATTTGTTAGCACACATGAACAATGTCCATCAAGGCAAACATTGTATGTGTGAGCAGTGTGGTCAGATATTAAGCCATGAAAAAACTCTAGAACATCATATTCAGTCTGTACATGGTAAGGAACCTTTATACAGGGTGGATAAGAATTGGTGGCATCTTTTGAGTATCTTTTTTAATATTAAATATAGAGATATCTAGGTATAGTCTGTCTCAAAGTATATCGTTATGGCTTTTGACGGACCATACCCCAATAAACCTTTAACGATTTTATTACCTATTGTTATTGGGTAAACCCATTTGTTCATAATGGCAGGGGTGGGCCAGGTATTTCTTGAGTATTAAACATTAGGCATATAAATATTTTGGCTAATATTTTAGTGGCAGTGTTGAATAACCGTTTTTACTGTGCGTTTCGAAAAAGTTGTTTTACGAGAATATATAACTATGTCGCGTCGAAATCATTTGTCATTAGATGCAAAACAGGTTGAGAAAAATGTGTATGAAACTTTAATCAGTAGAGGTCTAATTAAACAAGAAGCTTTAAAAGAAACCTGTCTACTTACAAAAACTCCAATATCATCGATAAGGGATATTATTATTAGTGAAGAATTGAACAAAAGAAAAAAACGTAGTGATTTTCGATCTTACCGTATAGGCAATAGTGATCAGGACCTAATAAGAAGGAAAATATAATTACCTTTAAAAAAATTAAAAGATATAGGTTAGAAAACAGATCCATAATTTACCTTGATGAAACATGGTTCGATACACACGACACAGTATCCAAAGGATGGGTTGATTCCAGTCAAAACTGTCAGACGAAAGCACCTTCAAATAAAGGAAAACGCATTACCATAATACACGCTGGTTTAGAAGACGGATTTGTCCCAATCTGCTTGCTGTTGTCGGCAAAGAATATTAAGGATTCTAGCTTGGATTATCATGAGAAAACAAGTGCAGAACTTTTTGAAAACTGGTTTCAAAATTATCTTTTAAAAAATATTCCAAACAATCAGAGTAGAAAATGATACACCTACTTTCCTACTACCTTCCCAGTGTTATAAATTTGATAAAAAATGTAATTACTAACATACCAGATGAGAGCTGGAAAAATTTACTACAGCACATATTAAAAATTGTAATTAATCTCAATGACAACTCTGATAGTGAAACAGAATTAGATTTAGATATTTAGATTAAAAATGTAATTATGTATAAAAAATGCAGTTATAAATTTATTAAAACTTTGCATATATTTAATTTCTTAATGTAATTTTAAGATTATACTCACCTAAATAAACAATAAATTATAAATCTTTATATTATTAAAGTCCGTCCCTAATGTTCTGTCCTTTAATACCTACCGATCCGCAGTTTTATTGCTGTCGGCAGGTATAATCCATTAAGCTAACACGGTATTCTTTGAGACAGACTATATATTCCGGCTTACCTATTATAACTTCGGTCTTTTTTAACATAAAGGTATAAGATTTGCTATGTAAATTCACATATATATTGTAATTACCTGTAAAAATAGTAAGAAAGTTATGTCGAGTGATTATTGAGATATTCGATTTTAAATGCATAAGTAAATAACGTCCATGGATTTCCCATCTTTTGTAAATTTTTCTACCGCAACCATCAATATTCCTCGTAATAACCGGAGCGAAAAATCAATAAACAAAATAAAGTTTTTCTGGCAAAATTTATAATTCATAGAATTATATGATATTAAAATATCAGGTGTCCCAACTTTATTTATACAATAAATATCTCTGCCCCTTTACATGACACAGAAAAAAACTTAAGATAAGATAAAAAATGTGTGATTACTAACACTAATTTTATTAACACTATTGGTGTTTGGATGTCTTAAAAACAGAGTTTTCATTGTTAAGTAGGTTTTTTTAATGGAACGCCTTGTGGAGTTTGCCAAATTTTGACTCTACATTCAATTCTACATCAAAAATGTCAAATACACTGGACGTCAATTATAATTATTTATTAAGTTGGGCATTTTTCTACTAAATTCCACTTTTAATAAAGTTGACAAACAACTCTTGCTGTTTTTAAGCAAATTGTGGTTATTGCATATCGTTCGAAAGGTCATGAATTGAAGATGTTTTTGACTAATTAGAAATACTCGATCATATCTAGTTTTTTTTTAATGCAATGCAAAGTTGGTAGTACAGTGGATGGGGAAAAAAAAGGGTTTGACCTCCGGATTTTTTTGTACCCTTTCAATTTTTATAAAAATTTGGAATTAAGTTGCTTTCACCCTCTAGATCAAAGTTTATATATGCTTAAGGTGTGCTTTTTATTTTTAGGGGGTGGATACCACCCCTTATGCTAAAAAAATAAAAAACAAAACCATAGAAATAGACCTTAGTAAATTAAAATAATAGCTAAGTATGTAGAATTAATATATTTTTATGTTGTGAGTTCTATCTAACATTATATTTGTAACGTTTCAACCCTTAAAAATCACCCTTAATAACGAAATTTAAAAAAAATAAATTAATTTTAAAATTGTTTAATAACGCTTTTATTGTAGAAAAAAATATTTTAATAGTTTACGGTATAATAAAAATTTACCTACCATAACTCAACCTTTAATAACCACCCCTCATGAGATTTACAAAAAAAAATGTTTTTGACAAATTAAAACGATTTTATGATGCATAATTATATTCCCGGAAATGAAGCTAATAAAAGGGCAAAACCTTGAAATTTTTTTAGGTCTACTTCAAATTCTATTTCATGGTTATCTGCGCTGTTTGTTTTTTAAGGGTGAAAACTACCCCTAATTGTCAAAACTTAGAATAACATTTAAGACCCTAAGATGGGTAAATGTTGGTTTTGATTAGTAGATTAATGATTGTTTTATTCTTTGGAATACAATTTTAAAATATTTGAACCCCTAAAAAACAACCCTTGTTAAAGCTTAAAGAAAAAAAAATTACCCCAAAGAAATGAAAAATTTATCATAATAATTTAATTTTAGAATTCTGTTGCTTAAAAAATGTACTAATTTCATTTTGCAACTTTTCGACCCTTATAAATCAACCCTTATTATAGCTTAATAAAAAAAGATGTATCCCCAAAAAATTAATAGCTTGAGAGATGTATTAATTAAAAACTTTACTTCCTGAAATATTACCAATTTTATTCTTTAGCCAATTTTCAATTCTTAAAAACCACCCTTTACAACATTGCAATTCTTATAAACCAATATAAAAGATATAAATAGGAAAAAATTAGAATTACATTCAAAAATTACACCGGTAAAAGTATAAAGTGTACCGGTTATATAGAATAATATGCTCCGAAGTGGGCTATTCGCATTTTTCGAAAAAAATTGATTGGCTTTTTAAACCTAGCTTCTTTAATTTTAACGATAGAAAGCTTTTTTAAAATAATTTTGTAGGGTTTTTTTAAGAGCTACAAGGCTATGTAAATTAAATCCTTTTAAATCCCTTAGTTTTAAAAAGGGATGAGTAAAAATGGCTAGAATAAGGTGGTGCTCGCTCGTAAATAGAGGCTTTAAACGGCCATATCTGGTCAAATATTTATAGTACAGAAAAATCTATGTAATGAAAAGTATTTGCTATCAAAAAAGAAACAGTTTGGTAATGCAGCATTTTTTTCGTATCTCCAATATCGTTGGAGTTATTTTGAAGAAGATGGCTATTTTTATAAAATTGCAGAAAATCGTTTTTTACTTTAAGCTCCAATTTTTCTAAAATTAAGCATTTTAATTTGATTAAACTTCTAGGATGAATTAATATTACATATATAAAAAGAATCACAGAAGGGTACAGATCAATTTTAATTAAGAGGGAAATTAGGGGGTTGTTTTTAATGATCTTTTCGTAGAAAAAAGTAGGCACATTTTATCAGAACTCGTTCAATTTTCATGCTAGAAACTCTTTTTTTGTTTTTAAAAGAAAGGTCCAATTATATTCTTTAAAAACGATCTTATATGTTTTACTTGAAAAATGCAAACTTTTTCCGCTATTTCACTTTGAATCTTTCAAATTTAGCATTTGACGCACAAAAGCTAACCATTAACAAGCCGTAGCCCGGTTCATATTGGTTGTAGAGAAATTAAAAAAAACATTTTTTTAGTTTTTTTATAAGTTACAATTTTGCTTTCCACAGTTTTTTGATAAAATGCTTATTTTAAGAGTTATTCATGAAAAACCCATTAAAAACGTCGATTTTTTCGTCGAAAAACTTTTACTTTCAATCGCGAATAACTCGGAAAATATTAGTTCTACGAAAAAATTGTATAAAATATTTTTTACTTAGATTTACTTTCTTTATCGATTTCTGTAGTTAAAATGTAATCAAAAATTTCCACCCTGAAGATGGGGTGGCAACCACCCTCAGATTAAAAGCACACCTCGACATGATATAAACTTTGATCATTGGCCCTACCGTCTGTGAAAATTTCAGGTAAATCCATGCAGTACAAAAAAATTCCCAGCCAAAATGCCTCCTTTCCTGTACTATGGCTCTTAGAAATATATTTTAATCTTTTTTTGTGGTTTACGAGTAAGGGCCCGTATTTTTCTTTGTAGCTGTCATGGGCCCCAATTATTAAATTTGTATGATTCTAGTATTAGTCTAGAATAAAATTAAAAAAAAATGTTGTCAGTTTCATGATTTTTCAAAAATTTATATCAGTTTCAAATTCAAAAATTGATAGTTTTGGAAAAAAAATTGTAAAAAAAATATTCTTAGGGTCCAGGACAAAATATCTGGGTGAACCGCATAGCAGACGGCTCTACCTTTCTCAGATTTACGTATGTCTACTCATGTGCCGAACACCCTGTATATATAATTTTTTATTTCAATAAGTTAACGACATCAAGAATTATTGTGTGTATTTATTTTGTTATATTTTAGGTGAAAAACAATATATGTGCGATAAATGTCCACGTCGGTTTGCAAGTAAAGTTTACTTAAAAAAACATTATATGGTTCACATGGAAGGCAGAGGGACACGGGGTTCTCTAAGTGAGAAAAAATTTAAGTGTGAAAAGTGTGGAAAGGCTTATTTAAGGCCAGATTCTTTAAGACTGCACGAAAGGTATTTTTGGAAAATAAATTATTTTTTAAAAGTTTGTAATTAAATCTTTTTTAAAGTTGAAAGTTTTCTACAGTGTTTTATAATTAAAATGTTTTAATATTTTTTTTAAGCATACTTTTCCGTAAAATTTTAGGATGCATTTGGGAATCATGAATTTCATTTGTCCAATATGTAACGAAGGATTTCTAAGAAAGGATTACCTTAAACGTCATCTTAATTACCATGAGAGATTCAGTAAAAACACTTGCCCAGTTTGCAGAAAATGGTAACTAAACCAACGAAACTTACTTTTTCTAATATTTTTCTTAAAAACTGATAAATAACCATATAGTTACATTTATTAAAGCTTAATGATCAGTTTTTTTTAACAAGTTTATTTATACACTTACCTCCACAAAAACCCGGCCACTACAAGAGGGACCCATTTTTATTCAGAATTAAATTATTTTGCAATACGAAGTGCAACATTGAGACGAAGTTTCCCGGCGTTTGTTTTAAAATAGTCCAATAGGGAGGCTCCCCCTACCCCTCTTGGTGAGATGTCGTGAGATTTGGCGACTTCTTCCCCTCCCTAATCTCCCGTGAGATTATTAAAATGCGTATTTTTATTGTAAATATGTTATACTGTGCTTGATTGCGTTAGATTTATTTTTAAAAAAGAGAGATTTGCTTAGCATAGAAATTATTTGAAATAGGTGATGACGTTTTTATGTGAAATATTCCTAATTTCGGCCAGTAATGGCCAGTTCGTGCCCAGCATGGAGTTTCGTTCAAATGTGAGCACGGGACAATCGCAAAGAATGTGTTTCACGGTATCATTTTCTTGTTCACAGCCTCTACATAATCCTGTGTCCGTTAGACCCATTTTAAATAGGTGTCCTCGTAGCCCGCAGTGCCCAGTTAGAACACGTACCCATTAGTATTCGAAGGTTCCTTCTGGACATAATAAGGTTCTTTTTCGCTATTGACTTGTCTGGATAGCTTAGCATTATTTCTGAGAAGTTGCAGTTCATAGTATCATCCCATTTTCCTTTAAACTAGTATTCTTAATGATGTCTTTAATCGCTGTTGTGGTTAGCAATTAAAACCACCCTTATTAATATGAAAAATTGAATAAAATGATAGCTTTTTCAAAAAAGGTCTTAGCGTCGTATTTTTTTTTAAGCCACGTATATAAAACAGGTGTACCCAGATTTTTTTAACAAATAACTCTTGCAAGGGGGTATATTTATCCCCTAAAATGTAGAAAATCATATACAACTTAAAATTGTAATTTTAGGATATCTGAAATATGATATTAATTAACATTAAACCACCGTTCAGAGTGAGTTTTGAAGATAAACCACCCCTAAAATTAAAAGTAAAAACACCCTTATTATGAGGAAAATTAAATAAAATGTTAGCTTATTTAAAAAAAGTGTATAAAACAGCCATTATTATATTTTTCAAGTTCACTTTTAACCAAACCATCCCTACAAGGGGGTACATTCATCCCCTAAAATGTAGAAAATTATATACAAATATTTTTCCGATTTCTCAAGTTGCATATGATTCTATATAATTTAGGGGATGAATTTACCTTCTTGCAGGGGTAGCTTTAGTCAGAAATGAACTCAAAAAATCTAAGAAGGTCTGTTTTAAACGTTTGGGATAAAAAATATGAGGCCAAAACGCTTTTTGCATAAGCTATCATTTTATTTTATTTTCATCATAATAAGGGTCTTTAAAGCCTCAATTTTTTGAGATAGTTTGTTATCAAAACTCACTCTGAATGTTGATTTTATGTTAATATTATGTTTGAGATATCCTAAAACATTTAAATAATATTTTTACAATTTTAGGTTGTATATGATTTTCTACATTTTAGGGGATTGTATATCCCCTTGCAAGAGTAGTTTTGGTTAAAAATGGACTTGAAAATCTAGGTACACCTGCTTTATATACTTGGATCAAAAAAATACGAAGCTTAGACTTTTTTTGAAAAATCTATCATTTTATACAATTTTTCCTATCGATAACGGTGGTTTTACCCTTAGATAAGGTAGTTGATTATCATACACATTTATTTTTTATTAGACATGTCCTGAAAAATCTGATTTTTTGCAATTTTTAAAGTTGAATATAATTTTGTATATTTTAGGGGATGATTGCACCTCTATATAGTCCATGGGGGTTGGTTTACAACCTTCTCAGGAATAAAGATGAATTATTTCATTTTTCCAAGGTCCATTTGAAACAAAAATCGCAGTGACAATAATTTTTAACACCACTGCTATTTTCGCATAATTCTTCAGGTTTGGCGACTTTCCAACTTCTAAATAGGGTTGATTTTTAAAAATTTGCAAAAAACGAAAAGCAATGCTCATCCTAATTTTTTACGAAGAATAATTTGGTATAAAATACTTGTATGTCTTTTCCTCACCTCTTTGTGAATTGTGAAAAAATAGGTAGTTTTTGCGGTCACTCTTTCTACTGATTTTCTATATTATCAACATTACAACATTCCAGATATTTTTATAAAGTATCCGGATCTATTTATTTTTTTTTACCTTTTTAATTAAATTGTATGGCTATTTTATACGATAATTTATTGATTTTTGTAGTTTTGCAACGGAATGGAGATTGGTATCTCACGAATTTGCTGGTCATGACGAAAATGGAAAGTCTTTGGAAACAAACCAAACTAAGAGACCAGCCAAAAAAAGATCAGGTAATAGATTTGGGCATCCAGAGATTAAAATTTTAGACTAGTGTTTTTTGTATATTTGTTATTTAATTTAGGTTCAGTCAATGAAGGCAAATATATTATCTCCAATATCCTTATTAGTGCATCGATTTTTCTGAAAATTTGGAATTAAACTTATCTTATCCTCCACCACAGAAGTTGTATCGCGTACCTTGTACGTAATAAAATCAGTACGCACAATATACAACTGACGACTCCACGCACAAAGCTTCCGGGTAGCGCTGTTGCCAATTGTTTTTAAAAATTTTTACTGGGGGAAAAATTATCGATTTTTTTTATTTGTAGATTGAAACCTTTAAAACTTATTTTATTTTATAAGCAAATAAGTCTACTGATAAGCGATTAAGACAAACGTCTCCAATTGTTAAGCTTTTCAGAAATAATTGCTGCCAAAGTTTGTACCTTTGATATCGTTTAGAAAAAAATCTCTCAAGTTTTAACACATATGTCATATAAACTTTTTGACTTGTTTTGAGCTCCACTATCGCCCATTATTATTTTTACACTCTGTATGTTAAGAAAAATTTTGCTTACCATAAACATGCCAAATCGCTTGAAAAAGTACTTTTTTAATTAATTAATAATTAATAACTTGTCAGATGTAAAACCCGCTTAAACGTCACAGTTGTATTTAGATTTACAAAATTAAATCAAATGGTAAGCAATATATAGTCGCCAGTGTGGGATTTCCCCACGTTCCTATTGTTTCATATAAAAATATATGTCCTTCAACAGAAGTTATGGTACGTTTCACAATAATTCGTTGATTTCTTGACCGCAATAAAATTTAAATTACAACCCTCAGCTGAAATCCCAACCATAAATAGGTTGCCTGACAAATATCTATTGTGTAGGCACCGCACCTTTTGAAAGGGTACAGGTCCTGATTACCTACTTATATTAATAGTTTAGATTAGCTATTTTGGATGCTTAAGTTAGGTTAGGTTAGGTTAGGTTTAAAGTGAGTGGGTATAACACCTTTCCACCGCGATCGATCGGTCTATTGTGGCTCACGCCCAGATCTTTCACCTCCCCAGGCAACAAGGTGTCATTGCCGAGGATTGCGAATCTGAGTCGTCCATTGCTGGGCACGAACACAGTATGTGTTCTGCCGATTCATCCCCCTCCATGCACGTGCGGCACTCAGCGTCTTCCGCATGTGCATGTGGTATTTGAATCTGCAGTGTCCCGTGTACAGTCCCACTAAAGTTTTAAGGTGTTCCCTTGATTGCTCCAGTAGTTTGACGGTACATTGTTGATTCGGTGAGCTTATAAAGGCCTTCGAGTGTCTGAGACCCGGAAGCCCATGCCAGTACCGAAGATTTTCTCTTTGTGTCCAAGCTGATATGAACTGCTTGGCCATTCTATAAGATATACCGATGACCGGTTCCGGCCCTGTGAATTTTGTCTCCGCTCCCCTTTTGGCAAGGAGGTCTGCGGATTCATTACCCTCTAGGCCGGTATGTCCAAGTATCCACAGTACGGTAACCTTGTTGCTTTGACCCAGTTTGGTCAGCTCATCCTTGCAATTCCAGACGGTTTTCGAATTGCACCGGCTGGATTCAAGAGCCTTGAGAGCTGCTTGACTGTCGGAGAATATTTTAACTGTCTTACGGGTGCAGTGCCGATCAACCAGCGTTCTAGCACACATCTCAATAGCTAATACCTCCGCTGGTAATATGGTTGCGAGAGAGTGCCCAAGCTGAAAGAAAACTCTGCCCTCGGCCTCTGTCCATATATTCCAGCTCCTACATCGTCCTTGGTTTTGGAGCCGTCGGTGTACCAACAGATGTCAGCCCGGAGCAGGTAGGACGTTTCCCGACTCCAGTCCTCCCTTTGTGGGTAGACTACACTGTAGGGCCGACTGTATTTGGTTGCCGTAGGCATTATGTCTGAGGGCATTCCCAGTCTGTCCCAGGTCAGGATACTCCTGAGGAGACTGGTACTCTCCATATGACACGCCCGCCGTTTGTTACTAACCTAGTATGTAGGTTGCCCACCTTGCCTCTCTCTCCAAGTAAATATGCAGAGGACGCAGTCCCAGGAGGGCTTTCATAGCCGCCGTTGTCGAGCGCAGCGCGCCGGGATCATTAGGCAGGCCTGTCTCTGTAGGCTAGATATATTTACTTGGGTCAGCCGCTGCTGCCCCTTGCGCCACCATACCACAGAACCATACGGATGCTCAATAACACACACGAAAATACCTTGACAAACTTCTAACGACTAATGAACTAAGACGAAAAGACTGCTCTATATTCAACACCTGCAATTTGCCTATAACCTACATAATATACCAAAAAGTAGGTGCAATAATAAATAAAGAAAGTTTTAATTTCGGACCTACATGCCGGTACCTAAAGTATATTGAGTTTTACGGCTAACATAGCAGGTAAAACGAGAAATCAACCAATTATTGTGAAACGTACCATACTTACTAGACCAGTCATTAATATAAATGTTAACCCTATGACCTGAAAGCTGTCCAAACATTGTTTTTTTTGAAGGAGATATGTAAGCAGGTCTTTGCAATTCAATCGATCTTTTTACATAAGGAAGGAAGGTAAAGAGAAAAAAAAGCATGATCTTTTTTAAACTCGAAATAAAGTATTCAAATGTGCTCCCAGTTATTAAAACCTAAACCAGGCTTTTTAAAAATATAATACTCGCTCGTAGCTTATTTTTATTGTCACAATGTATGTTTAATTGATTTCTTTTTTTAGATACACACAAATACGTCTGTAAAATATGCAATAAGTTATTGGCCACTAAAGCCATCTTAAAAAACCATTATAGGGTAAATATATTTTATATTATTGTTTGTATTCCTAATTTGTTATAATTTTTTTTTATAATTTTAGGCACATTTAAAGCTTAAAGCGTACAAATGTAACATCTGCGATATTACATGCCAAACACGTGTAACGCTCGCCAATCACTTGAAGAAACATACTGATCCAAACTTCGAATTCAGGTAAATAAATAAATTATGGTTTCGTCCCTTACTTTGTGACCGTACGTTTAAAAATTAATAAAATAAATATTATATACTTTGTTATAGGTCACTTTTAATAAGTATACGATTTTTTTAATTCAAAGGTTGCTGGAGGCCTCTACCCTTCAGCCATACCTGGACTTTTATGTTTAGGGGTCCTTTAAGGACAATTAAACAAATTTTCATAGTGCCTCAAGTAGCCCAATTAAATAGTACAGTGTAGTAAGCATAAAATAGGCTATTTAGTTTTTTTGTTTTAATTGGTCTATTAGGGTGCTAATAACAGTAATCTGTGGTTTCCCGCCAAAATGTTTGATGGGAGAACTTTTGACAGCCCAAAAACCACTAATTTTTTGAACTTTTTTCAGTTTTTTCGATATATCTCGGAAACTAATAGTCCTATCGATTTTTTTATTCCAAAGTTTTTTAAAGAGCATTAAATTTCCTATAATTTTTATTTGCTAAAGTCTCGTCTAACTCTAACAGCCCGTCAAAAATTGTCTATTTTTTATAACTCATCCAAAGTATTATAAGAAACATAAAATTGATTAGGGTTAAAAATGGTTGACTTAAAAAAGCCAATAAAGTTTGTATTCATGAAAGAAGATGAAGACTTAGTTCGAAATGGGGAAACATCTTATCAACGCATCAATAAACGCATTAAAACTTTATGAGCTTATCTGTGAAGGTAATTCTGTAAAGATCTCATACGAAATGCTATTTACCCTATTTGATAGAAATGTTTTAAATATAGTGTTTCAAATATATTGGTTTGTCAGGTTTACATTGTTGAATACGTTTTTTGAGTTGCCTGCTGCACATATCATATCGATTAAACATTAAAAGTTGGCAAGTCAAAGGCAAAGAAAATAAAAAAATATTTGAAAACAACAAAAAAACAAAGTAAATTTTAATCTAGAATGGGTCTAATACTTGATAAACCTATGCCTGGGTATGGCCCCACAAATGATGGAAATACTGCTAGGCGTTTTTTCTAAAACCCACAAATAAGTGCAAAAAACACAGGAGTAAATTGTGAATTAATTGAAAATGTTTGTTTCATTTTACAAATCATAGCATCTGGCTATAAAATTAATACAAATGAATTTAAATTTTCATTAGATCAGACAAGAACATTTTATTTATCATTTTATAATTGGTACTATATGCCCAGTACAGTTCATAAGGTATTAGTTCACGGTTTTTGACTTACCAGTTGGTCAACTTTCGGAGGATGCTGTGGAAGCAAGACATAAAGAATGTCGAAAAATTCGATTAAATAATGCCCGTAAGTGCTCTAGAATATCTGCAAATACTGATATAATTAGAACGCCTTTGTTAACATCAGATACCCATTTAGCTAGCATCAGAAAATTTAAATCTAAGGAAAACTCTACCAAATTTGATTTTCAGTTAGAAAAGTATGTGTTTATTAAAAATCCTATGGATTCCCCTATTTCTTTAGATTTTTCGTAACCTAAAAATTAAAGAATAATCAAGTAGTTCTGATTCAGAATAATAAGCCTAAAATTTTATTCATAATTCGTTTTTGATTATTTATTTTGTTTTGCAAGCTATTGTTAATTTGAAGAATTGGTTTTTTTATTAAGTAGTTTAATAATCAAATTTATTTACTTATATTAATATGTTTTAATTTTTAACTTTTAAAAATTAAGTAAGCTCTGTTGTATTTCGGCCACACTGTATACATGAAATTATCAAAAACCCCAACCAAAATAAAAAATCGACGGATTCGAGCGTTTTTTCGAGAAAAAAACACCCGAATTTTGAATGAATTTATAGGTTATTTTAGTGACACACTGTATACCCCAGTCGTGGCACCAAAATTTATTTTTGTTTTTAAATTGCATCTGGTGTAATCAGAGTTATGATTTTTGTCGCGTCGTACCATAAGATCGTAACACTGCGCGTCATCCCTCCCTCCTTCACTCCTCCGCTTTAAAAACCAAACCTAGGGCTTTTTAAGTCAAGCATTTTCAACCATAATCAATTTTATGATTCTTATAATACTTTGGACGACTTATAAAGAAATATGAGTTAAAGGAGGATTTGGTGATTTTTTGCAATGTTGAGAGAAATAGACAATTTTTGAAGCTCGCTTGCTGTTAAAGTTAGACAAGACTTTAGTTGGTGAAAATTGTAGGAAATTTAATGGTCTTTAAAAAGTATAGAATAAACAAAATTAGACTATAAGTTTCGAGATATATCGAAAAACGTTAAAAGTCTAAAAATTCGTGGTTTTTGGGCTGTCAAAAGTTCTCCCATCAAAATTTTGGTGGAAACCACAGATTACTGTTATTAGCACCCTAATAAACTAATTCAAACAATAAAACTAAATAACCTATTTCATGCTTACTTGGGCCATTTTAAATGACAATTTGATTGGGCTAAAGAACCTACTCAAAATTGTTCACCAGCTCTTCTACTACCACTTTAGATCGGCCTCAGTTTTAATTTTGCCCCGGGGCCCGTAGCTACGTAACTACACCACTGTTTGTAGTATTGTGACATAATTGTGCAAAAAAAACGTTTTTCAGTTTCTTTGAGTTAAGAGGCATCACGATATTTTTAAAAACAATTCAGACATTTTTAATAACAAATTACTATTTTTTTATTAAACTCAAAATATAAATAGTCTTCTGGGTTTGTTTGAATAACTGTTAAAACTACGGATTGGTTAAATAACTTGTTCCACTGATCACCAAACAAAATGCATAAATAACATTTTTGCACGCTCCAGTAATATTGGAACTTTACTGGTTAGATTGTTGTTTGTGAATTCCTTATTTCACTGTACACGCCCCCTCCAGTTCCCTGCTCGGTTTTGGAACCATCCGTATACCAGATAAAGTCTTCAACCGTGCCGGGGAGATCGGTTGCTACCACTCACTCCAATCTGAAATTTTTACCTCAAAGTTTTGTTGAATGAGTATTGGGAATAATCTGGTCTGTTCTCTTGTCCAGGATGTAGCAGCCAACCTGACTCTTTATGTTTTGTGTCCAAAACTAGCGTAGACACCAGTTGATTTCTGTTGCAGTTGAAGTAGCTCATTCTTGCCTCTCCATCACTATGAAGTTAAGTGGTGGAAGGTCTAAGAGACACTCCATGGCTGCTGTTGGGGTTGTTTTAATTGCTTCTGTTATACCTAAACAAGCAAGTCTCTGTACCTTGGCCAGTTCTTTAACAGCAGTTCTTTGTCGCATTTTTGTCTACCATACCAGTGATGCGTATGTTATATAGGCCTTACCACCAAGGTGTATAACCAATAAACCATGTTTGATTTAAGGCCCCATGTTTTCCCATGAGCGCGTCTGATTAACATAAGAGTCATCTCCACTTTCTTTCTTAATTTCTGAAGATGTTGGTTTCAGTTCCAGGTAAGTTTAGAGTCTAGGATGACACCCAAATATTGTACCTTTCCCCACAATCTTGATTGTTTCACCTCATAGGGTCAGTCCTAAGCCCTCTAGATTTCTCCTTTTGGCAAAAGCAACTTGGCAGATATGGTAACTGCGTTTAGGCCTATTGCATTTTATCCCTAACAGTATTGTTAAATTTTCCTTGGGCTATAATGACGAGATCGTATGCGTATCCTGGTGCCCTTCCAGTTGAAGAACATTTAGTAGGTCGTTCATGACAAGGTTCCATAACAGTGGGGACAGAACTCCCTTGCGGACATCCTCGCCAACCCGAGCTACAAGAGTCTCTTCAAGAATTGAAGTATATACTGATCTGCTCTTAAGCCTACAGTCTATCCACCAGCAGCTTGTTGCGTCGATCCCTCTGCACCTGACGCGTTTGAGATAGATGGGGCGTGTTGTCAAACGCTCCTTCTATATCTAGAAAGGCACACATTAGTACCTCCTTGTATTTGAGAGCATATTCGGGCTTTTCTACAAGCTTATGTAATGCTGTTTCTGTGGACTTACCTGCTGTGTATGCATGTATATCCGTGTGTAGAGGTCTGTTCCGAAAGTGCATTCTCCTGATGTGCCTATCCAGCAATCTTTAGGGTCTTTAGCACGAAGACATCAGACTGATTGGTCTTAAAGATTTTACCCCGTCCTGTCCGGTTTTCTCAAGTTGGGGATGAATGCTACTCTGATTAGTCTCCAGGTTGTTGGTATATAGCCCAGAGCCAGACTGCCCTTAAAAGTAGACACAGTCTATGTAGTAAAAGCTCTGGTCCTTTCTGAAGCATTACTGGATAAATGCCATCCGTTCCTGGCTATTTATAGGTTCGAATGAGTTTATCGCCCATTTAATTTTGCTACCTGAAAGGGCCCTTCCTGGAGCGGTATCCTGTGATTCCTAGGTCTGAACCTTTGCAGTCTTCCAGTGACATATTGGTTATTTTGCATCCCGGAATGTGTACTCTGAGCAGTTCTCTCATGGTCTTATTTGCCGTTCTTATATATATTTTGGTATATTTTTACATTCCTAATCAACTCAATATTTTGAGCGTGCAAAAAATAGCGTAAGCATAATGGTCAGTAAGTTCTTGTTGGTTTTGCTGGTTTTGGAGATCTGGACTGCGTCTCAATCTCCAAACACATCCTTCACCAGTAAGGAACACGTACTGACCTTAATACTTAATATACTATTTTTTTAGCTGTAATATATGCCATGCTCAGAAATCATCAAACGCCGAACTGGAAAACCACATGTTTGAAGTCCACAAAAATAAAAAATATAAGTGTAGCCTTTGCCCCAAAACATTTGGAAGGAAACATTTATTAGCTAGTCACGAAACGATTGATCATAAGGAAGAAAATTATAAAAAAGAAATTCTTCTAAAAGCTTTACTACAACAAGAGGAAATTGTTATACCCACAGACAATGAGCAGTCAACAAAGGGTGTTAAAACGTCCAGGAAAGGAGTGAAGCTGGGAATTGTTGAGCTCGATATAAACAAGGTTTTTAATGAATTAATTCAGCAAAATGATAGTGATGTTGTTCCAGTAAACGAAACTCCACCACGTCCTTCAGTAGGGAAGAACGTTGTTACTTTAAGTAACGAATATCAAAGTGTTGAAGATGCAAGAGCGTGTAGAATTTTAGAAGAAGAATATATAAGTTATTCAGAATAGTTATAATATGTAAATATATTAGTTGTTACGGTTACCGTGATTATTTTACCAATTTTACGTTATGATTCTGACCCCAGCCTTATACTACTTAAATGTTTTTTTAATAGAATTTAGTGGTCTCCTTTAAAAAAGTGTTTTTTTGTAACTTTTAATTAAAGATAATTTTACTTTCTGTCATTTATAAGATGCCTACATCTAATTCTTCTTTTTACAATAATATTTTACCTCCGTTGCCTATGTTACAGATCGTAGCGACAAAATAATTCACACAAGTTTAGATCTTAGATGCCGACGTGAAGTTAGCCCCTAGAGATAGCTACCAGTTCTCTGGCTTGACGGTCTGATTTTTATGTATTTTTTGTAAGGACCAATGAAGAGATAGAACTTTGGAGTTTTTATTATTTATTTATAAGTGTTTGAAGAATATACATGTACATTTTTAGCTAAAAATATTCATTAGAACCCTTGCGCTCTGAAGACACCTGCATCGAAAAAATGAACGTTCACCCCCTCCACGAAATCAGCTGAATGGCTTATCTGAAACAAAAAAAGTAGAGTCCGACCGAAACTGGTTTTCCAGCCGAAACCGAAGATTTGGCCGTGGCTTCAGTTTCGGCCGAAACCGAAACTCCCGTGGTCAAGTATAAAATTCCTTAAAATAATTAAATTTGGTGCATTTTTCCCTTATTCTGCATTAATTGGGGGATGAAAGGGGGAAAAAGTATATTAATTTTGTTGTAATCATTTATTTTAATTTTTTTTTAGGTCCCCCTTATAAAAAAAAAAATTAAAAACAATTTTGCTACAGAGCTCCCCGAACGGGGGAGAAACAAAAATTAGGCGGGGCGTAAAAAATTCCCCAAATCAGTTTGGTTTCCCAAAATTTTTGGGCCCAAACCAATAAAACTTTCGGTCGGACACAAAAAAAAAATAATACAATATAATCTGTAAGCTTAAATACACGGAATGGGGTATTATAAAAAAAAAATTTTTTTTAAAAATTGGGGTTTTTTACAGACTTCGGGGAAAAAAAATTTTTGAATTTGAGATTTTTGCAATTTTTTTAAAAAAAAAAAAATTTTTTTTTTGGGGTGATAAAACCTTTGCCCCTTTTTTTTTTTCAACCCTTAAAAATTTTCCCTTTTTGAGAATAGAAAATTTAAAAAATTTTTAAAAAACAGATTTTTAAGTCCTTAAAAAAAAAAAATTTTAATTACCTTAATTGGAAAAGAAATTTTTTATAACCTAAATCCTTCCTTTTTTTCCAAACTTTGTCGAATTTTTAATTTGTTATTTTGCCGAATTTTAATGCCCCGGGGGAAAACCCCCTAAAAAGTTGTTGGTTCTATTGTGTCACCCCCTTTTAAAGGGAAGGTTGGGTTATTACCACAAATTTTTTTGGGTTACGAACAAATTAACAAAAAAAATTTTTAAAATTTTTTAAAAGCTAAAATTTTTTTTAAAAAAAATCTACAATTTTAAAAAACAATATAACCTTTTTTTTAGCCTGTTTATTCATATCGCCATCTATGCTTAAACTAATTTCATTAGCCAAATTTTTTAGAATCAACTTATCACGTTTGGGTTTTTTTCCAACTTTCTTTGGGTTTTTTAACATTTTTTTTTTTTTTTCCTGTACATTTTTTCCGGGGATGGGTTTTTCCTAATTTTTTTTCGAATAAGGAAAAATTTGTTTCTTTTAAACTTAGCTCCCTTTTGAAAAGGATAAAAAGTTTTTATGATTTTTTGGCATAAGGAAAAGTTTTTTTTTAAAAACTTGGGGCAAAATTTTTAAAATTCCCAGTTTAATATTTTTGTTTTAACAACACTTTTTAACGCATGCTTGAAAACATAAACGCTTGTGAAAAAAGTTGTTTTTTTAAACACCTCAATTTCCATTAACTCTTAAAGTAAAAAAAAATTTTCACCTTTTGTAGGGAAAATTTTAACAACGCCCCAAGTTTTTAATAAATTTTTTTTATTTATTTTTTTAAAAGGCTTAAAATTTTTTATGTGCAAAACCCTCGGGCCACCTTACAAATTCCCAATCATTGCAATTGAAACCCTTTATTTTTAACCTAAAAAAAAAAAAAAAATTAATAAAAAAACGCGAACCTACATGCGGGTACCCAAAGTTTTTTAAGTTTTACAACTAACAGAGCAGGTAAAACAAGAAATCAACGAATAATTGTAGAATGTTCTGTACTTGTATAAGCATACCTTGGTATACAGTATGTCCACGGAAAAGGTGTTGAAGAGGAAAAACTTTTTTTTTGATTTTATCGAAAAAAGCTACTCTTGATAAAAATTTTGCACTTCTTAGAGTAAGATTGGGGAAAAAAATTTTTATACGCGGTGTTCAGAAAATTGAAAAAACTTAAAATGGTAAAGAGAAAGTGCATTTATTTGAGAAAATATGGAAATAAGTGACTAGAAAAAGTTGTTCATATTAAAAGGGTCTTAATACCAATTTTGAAAAAAAATCCTACTTTTATTTATTTGTTTAAAATTTTAAATCAATTTAAATTTTTAATATCAATTTATTATCAAATTTTTTGCTGTTAAGTAAGCATTTAAAGCGACATACTGGGCTAATGAATTATGCTGGTCAAAAAGTTTCACTATCAACGCCTACAAGTACAATAATGAGTTGTTAATTTGAAATTATTAAATAATATTATAATAATTTTATCACAAATTAATAAAATTGGGTTTTTTTGAAAATTGATATTAAACTATCTTTTATTTAAAAATTTTTCCAGTATTCTTATTTCCATATCTTCCAAATAAATGCACTTTCTTAACCTTTAAATTTTTTCAATTTTTGAATACCGCGTATAAAATTTTTAAAGCCAATCTTACTTAAAAGAGCAATTTTTTTTTCAAGAGTGCTTTTTTGATAAAATTAAAAATAAAGAAAGTTTTTCCTATTCAAATTTTCCGTGGACCCTTTAATGTCCAGGAAAATTGGTTGAATGGAAAAACTTTTTATTTTTAATTTTATCGAAAAAAGTTACTTGTAATAAAAAATTTTTTTTCAAAGTAAGATTGGGATAGAAACATTTAACATATTATACGCGGTGTTAGAAAATTGAAAAAACTTAAAATGGTACAAGAGTAAAGTGCATTTATTTGCAAAGATATGGAAATAAATTACTAGAAAAAGTTGTTCAAACGTAAAAGGTTGTCTTTAATACCAATTTTCGAAAACATTGGCCCACTTTTATTTATTTGTAATTAAAATTTCATTATCAATTAACTAATTCCAAATTTTTGTACTAGTAGGCGTTGATAGTGACAAGCTTTATTGACACTTCGCTTTTATAATTCATTAACCGCAGTATCGTCAGCTTTAAATGCTTACTTAACAGCAAAAAATGTGATAATAAATTGATATTAAAAATTTAAATTGATATTAAAATAAATTTAATCACCCTAACCTTTTAATTTTAAACAACTTTTTCTAGTAACTTATTTCCATATTTTTTCAAATAAATGCACTTTACTCTTGTACCGTTTTAAGTTTTTTCAATTTTCTGAACACCGCGTATAAAATATGTTAAATGTTTCTTTCCCAATCTTACTCTTAAATACAAAATTTTTTATCAAGAGTAGCTTTTTTCGATAAAATCAAAAATAATTTTTTTTTTCTCTTCAACACCTTTTCCGTGGACAAACTGTAGAAGGGTCTCAGGTATCAAGCCGACAGAACACAATAGGGTCGGCCTTCAGCGCTCCAAACACCTGCCTCTTCTAACTGTTAAATCTTTATAATGGCTTCGAATTTTGAAAAATCACTTAACTAAAAAAATTCTAAAAACAATTTGTGAAAAAAATTTTGAACCTATCAAACCAGAGAACACCAAGGCATATTTACTTTATTAGCAGCTGTAAGCGTTTTGGTTTTTTTTTGATAAATGGATAACGTCAGTCTTACAGCGGCTCACAGCGATTGTTAGCGGCATCAGGAGATATCTAACCACTGCCTGATAGATTTAAAAGGTAAAGAGAAAAAACTATAGCCAAATTGGGAAAATATCACATTTTCTAATCTTGCGAAAATTAGGTATTTTTGCTAAATTATTCCAAATATTACAAAAAACTTACTATTACACTTGTTAGGATAATAACTAAGGGTGTTTTTCAATTACGGCACAAGAGCGCATTATGCGGCACAATGCTCAGCAATGAGTGTTTCAACAACCGCTACGCATGTGAATTATTGAAGGAACTTAAATTTGGGTTTTATTTTAAAGTAAAGGGCGAACACAGATTTTTTTAAAAATGTGTTATGTCACTTCTCTAACAATTAAGTTGATTTTGGCTAATTTAGTTTGTTGCAGATCCTTAGAATTTATTTGCTTTTAGGGGTTAATTAATAAAACACTTGTAACGCCTGTTTCTCAATAAAATATGGATTTTTTAAGACCCAATTCTGTTAAAAAATTAAATTTGAGATTTTTGGACTTCTCGCCTTCGAAAGGGGGATGCGATATGTAACCTGACTTTAAAGAGCTCGTCCACTAGAACTTCTGTTAACTAAAAAAAAAGAATACAGATAGTAGTTATAAGTTTGAGAAACCTGTACAAGCGCTCTTTATTTCTGTTGATATTTTGGGTGATTTCGTTAAATTAAGCGACAATTGCTTAGAATAAAAACTTTGTTTTTATTTTTAGCGAACTTACTGTGTAAAAATTAATCTAGTATTATTTTTATATACAGTTATATGTTTCAAATTAGTACAATAAATTATTACGAATACAAATGTTGTATGTTAATTTTTTTTTCTACAAGCCTGCGGAAAACTATACTTTTCCGTACTAATCTGCGTGCGGAAAATAGCACTTTTCCGCACTAGTGAGGATAAGTAAAATATTTTAGTTATTGTAACACAAATTAATATTTCATTATAAAATAATGCATAATTTTGCTTATAATAAGTATATATTTGAAGAAACTAAATTTTGCTGTAATTTTGCAGTCCTTTTATAACATTTATTAAATAAAATAAAATAATCCTAGTTTACCAAATGTAAGTACATATTTTTAATAACTCCATATAAATTATCAAAGAATCCCTAGAAACCAACTAATTGTTTATGCATCCATCAAAAATTAATTTTCTGTCACGCATTTTTCAACCAAATTGGAGAAACATTTTCAATGGATTCTGACGACGATTTACCGGCATCGATTATCGAAGCAGCAGAAATAGCAAGTAATCTCCTGTCCATGAAATCTCGTCACAGGTATGAAAAAGAATTTGTTATGTTTGAGAGCTGGTGTCAAAGTAAGGGTGTGAAGTATTTTAAAGAAGAGATGTTTCTGGTCTATTTCGCTTATTTATCAAAAACATGTAAACCCAATACATTATGGTCTAGATACTCTATGCTAAAATGTATCATTAAGTTACAAAAGAACATAGATTTAAGCAAGTTTTTCAAAGTGACGGCCTACCTTAAAAAACAAAGCGTTGGTTTTAGACCCAAAAAGACTTAAGTCCTTTTAAAAGAAGAAATATCAAATTTTATGGATGAAGAGCCAGATGATACTTATTTACATATAAAAGTGGCTACGATTTTTGGCTTAGCGGGCGCTTGTCGTAGAGAGGAGTTAGCAAAAATATGGCTGGACCATATTGAAGACCAAAGAAATTTAGTATTGATACACATCCCAGACTCAAAAAATCACAGCTCTGAAAGCTTTGTCATTTCTGGAGATGCCGAAAATGGAAAATTTTTGAATCTATATTTTTTGTGAACTATAAATACGGAGTGTGTACAGTAAAATGTATCGGCATTAATACCTTCGGAAATAGCGGCCTATCTCAAACTTCCTTACCCGGAATTGTATACTGGGCATAGCTTTCGCCGGTCCTCTGCAACATTTCTCGCAAACTCCAAAGAACAAATATCCAACACTAAACAAAATACTTAATTTTACCGAAACACCTTCCACTATCCAGAAACAACCGTCAATGCCATCTTCCAATGTACTAAACCTCTCGGTTCAAGAAAGTACTTCCATAGTTGCAAAAGATTGGCTGATCAAGAACCCAACGCTGCCGCCGTCAACATTTTCTACCGAAAAGCAACTCGCGACCAATTGCACTTTTACTATAAATGTTAATAATAATAATTAGTATATGAATTCCTTCGTTAATAAATAATAGTTTAATCATAAATCTTTAAAATTATGTTGGTTTTTCCTCTCGCTTGTAGAAAAAATATTGTTCCTAACACTCGCGGAAAGTAACTTTTTCGCACGCGACTGCGGTTACACGAACAACGCGCTGCGGAGTTCGGGTAAGCAGCCAAGAGCGGAAAAGTTATTTTTTCCGAAGTGTTAGGAACAATATTTTTCCTACAAGCGAGAGGAAAAACCAACATTGCACTGCATTGCATTGCGCACTTGTTAGGAAAATAACTATTACAACACTTTTTTCTTAATCTCTTCCTTCAAAAACAATAAAAATTGGTACCCCTTTCAATAAAAATATTAAACTTTAGGCCTAATTTATATCGATGATATCCAAAGTGGTCTATATCCACCTCCAGGAGTCGCATACGACCTAAAAGGGGTCCATGTTAGCTATTTAATACATTTGACTCAAAATCGAAAAACATGGCAAGTGGTCTACCAGACAAAAAAGTATGATTAATACTTTCTTTGAAAGTGTTAGACAATGTAATGGTTTCAATATTGTCCAGTGGGTAGGTTTTCTGTATACCGAGGTTTGTACATGTCCATTATTTCGTTTGACTAGAACGTCGAGGAAAGGTAGGGCCGAATTTTGCTCCTTCTCCATTGTGAATTTAATACAAGGTCGGATGCAATTTAGATGTTTTAAGAAACCTTCAAGTTCTTCGTCATTACCTGTCCATACAATAAAAGTATCGTCAACATATCTTAGCCAAACTTTTGGTTTAATTACTGAAGTTTTAATTGCATGTTCCTCAAACCATTCCATATAAATGTTAGCTACCACTGGGGAGAGCGATGAACCCATGAGAAGCCCATCATCCTGTGCGTAGAACTCATCTTTCACCTGAAAGTAGACACCAAAATTCTAATCACTCTAACGAAACCAAACAGGGGGTTATACGTACTCTATATAATCGTGCAGTGACCTTATGCAACAGTAGGGAATCCCTGCAAGAGGAAATAGGTAACATAACTAGGGATCTTAAGCAGAACGGATACAGTGAGAGACTAGTAAACGAAACAAACAAAAAATATCAAAATAAGACAAGAAACTCTAACTTGAACGAGACTCTACGTGACCAAATATTCATGACAATTCCATACATTAAAGGAACTTCGGAAAAGATCCGCAGAATCGCGAATAAGTACAATATTAAAACGGCATTTAAATCCCAAACTACTCTAAGAAGTATTCTCACCAAGACGAAACCAGACAATAATGTTTCAAACAATGACTGTATCTACCAAATTCCCTGTGAATGTGGTGAGGTATACATAGGGGAAACAAAGAGACCTCTCGAAGTAAGAGTTAAAGAACATAAAAAACATACGGAACGAGGTGAAACGTCGAAGTCAGGGATTGCCGAACTCGCTTGGTCAAAACAACACCGCATACAATGGTCGGAAGCAAAAACCGTTCATAAAGAAACCCACTGGAAGAAAAGAAAATTTAAGGAAGCAGCAATTATTGTAAACAACCAAAATGTATTTAGCAAACCTAGTGTAGAAATTCAGAATATCTGGCTGCCGTTGCTGAACCGTGAAAAGTCGGTCAAGCTTCGGTGAACAAGGGATAGTATATAAGTCGTAGCTTTTAGGAATAGTTTTTAGTTATCACTTGAAAACGGTTGGAGATACATCACTAACCGAAACGTTGTGTAACAATTAACAAATAAAGACAATGGAAGTCCAAGATTTTAGTGTTATTGAAATGATTGATACTAATACGAGTATAAACAACAAAACACGTGGAGCAACTAAAACTTGATTAGATGTCCAGCAGACCCATACATTTTCAACCGAAAATTGATTATTAAGGACTTTGACCGGGGGTAACCAAAGTCATGACTATATCATTTACTTGAAAACCTCTATAAATACATTTCATTAATGTGGGCTGTGCTTTAGATTTAAATTTATTTTACTAATTGTAAGACATACCAAATCCAGTGACGACTCAGAAAAAAGCTTTGAAGGGAGCAAGCCATGCCCGCTGCAGGCTCGCAGGAGGATAGTCCGGCGAATCCGAAAAATTTTGGGGGTGCCACCTGCCCCTCACGCCCAATTTTACCAAGAAGTCGTTAAAAGAACAAGGATTCGGCGCCCTCTTAAATGGAAAATGCGCACGTTGTCGACATCGGCTGTCTTGTGCTTCGTGATTTTCACTCGCGTCTATAGATACCCCGTGATCACGAGCTTCTTGACAGTGTTGAAACATGAAATATGCTTTATTATACAGAGACTCGGCGCGTTATTTGAAAAGTAGGCTTTTTCTGAATAATGCATTTAGTGAAAAAAGCAAATCATAGGTCTTTTCTAATACATCTCCGCATTTTAACGTTTGATATATAATTGGGGAAAATAAAAAGCCGCTTTGCTAACCAGAACTAACCATGACCGACTAGAACTTAGGGCTTTTGAATTTGTCTTAATTATTTGTAGAAGTTATAAACAAAATTTTAACAACGTCTTAGAAAAAATCCGGGGAATATATAATTACACTTTTAAAAAAAATTGTAACTTCTACCATAACAAAAATTATAAAAATTTTGTTAATAACTTTTATATAGGAATAATTTAGACAAATTTAAAAGCCCCAAGTTCTAGTCGGTCATGGTTAGTTTTGGTTAGCAAAGCGGCTTTTGATTTTCCCTAATTATATTTCAGACGTAAAAATACGGGGACGTATTAAAAAGACCCCAAAGTATTACATTAAAATGTAATTTTTTAGCCGAGTCCCTGCATAATAAAGCTTTTTATGTGTCAACACTGTCAAGAAGCTCGTGATCACGGGGTATCTCTAGTCGCGAGTGTGATTTTCTGGGAAACCCCGCCAGTTCCTGTAGACACACGTTGTTTCCACTGACTATTCGCTTGTCATACGGAATTTTTGAGGTGAATTTATTTAAAACCTGGTACGTATATGAAAGTAGTTCAATGTTATTAATTATATATGCTAAATTCATATGCTCGTTTTTCAAAGCTAAAATTCTTTCTCAAGTCTTTTGGGGGTTGCAAATGCCCCCCTGCCTCCTTCCTGGATACGCCACTGACCAAATCTATTTTGATATATGAAAAGCTGGCAACAACACGTTTTTAATTGACTACTCACTGTGAACACATCAGATCTAGGTCAAAAGTAAACAGTAATGTCTGCTGATAAGTCTATAGTTTTTGTGTCTGCTGATAAGTATCGGTATTTCATATATTTATAAATCGTTGATTTTTTAGTAATCATAAACTACTATAATCTAATCATACTTGTTATAAGTCAGTTCTAATTTAACATAGAATATCCGTTTTTATTAGTATCACCCACAGGCCTTTAAAAAGAACTACAAACTGACTTCCATAAGAGCTTGTGTAATAAAAATGGTTTACACATGCCCTTCAAGTCTCATAGGTATTTTTGCAAATAACTAGGACTTAAATTACATTACAAATATGGACAAACTTTAGTCCATGTGTCAACTGTCATTTAGTTGATTAGTTTTGTAAATGTGATCCTTCGAACTAGGGATGTTGCGGATCTTGTTTTTGTTGTTTTTTTTTTACTAGAAATAAGTTTCTAGCTCCAACTTTAATAAAATATTTTCCAAATAATTTTAACCTTTGTTTTTCTGTAACAAATTTGGTCCAATATTCAAACTCCTTCAAACATCCCTTTGGTAAATAATGCTAAAGACATTTTTATTTAATAATGTATTACGATCGTCAGTTTTAATGCGACTAAAAGATAAAAAAAACCTCTTTCGAATTTTACATTCGAAACGGGCATACATAGCATTTGTTTGGCAAAATTAAAAATGTTTTGATATTTTTATTTTTCCTCTTTATCACTTAATAGGTTTACTGTATGTCAACTTATCAATATCATCTGACACACTAAAGTCTAGTTTTATACTTCTATTCATTATCGGATAATAACAAAAAGCTAAAAATCCAATAAATTACCAAAAAGGTAATAATCTAATAAATGTGGCAACCCTGGGCACAAGCACCTGCCTCGTTTGGATTCGACATCAAATTTTACAAAAACTATAAATGTTAATTTAGTAGGTGTTTTTTTTTAACAGGTAAAGAAAGAGATTTAACGTGTTTTTTTTTAAAAAAAAGTTTGGGAACAAGGTTTTTTGGAAAAATAAAATGTATTTGTTGTTTTTTATTGTAGTAGTTACGGTTTATATAGGGTGTTTCCTAAGTAATCTAAAATATTTGAGAGATTCCTCATATGTCTAAATGAAAAAAAAGTGCGTGGTAACATATTGAATTTAATTTTTTTCGTTTTTTTTTAATTTTTAAAAAAAATTTTAACGTCTTCATTTTTCCCACTTTAAACATGTTTATTTGAGGAAAAATGTTTTTTAAAGGAAATACAAAATGTAATCTATTTAAGTAGTAATGGTTTTTTGCAAAGGCATTATTATATTATTATTTTGTAAAATATAAACCCACTGATATTTTTAAAAATTTTTAATTTTTATTCAATACCTGTACAATGTATTTGTTGTTTTTTTTTAGTAATTCGGTTTATATAGGGGTTTTTTCCAAGTAATCTAAAATATTTGAGAGATTCCTCATATGTCTAAATGAAAAAAAAGTGCGTGGTAACATATTGAATTTAATTTTTTTTTTTTTTTGTAATTTTTAAAAAATTTAATCGTCTTCATTTCCTCAAACTTTAAACATGTTTTTTGGGGCAAAATTTTTTAAAGGAAATACAAATGTAATCCCCCAAAAAAGTAAAAAAGGGTTTCGCATAGGCATTATTATATTATTATTTTGTAAAATATAAGCACGCCACTGATATTTTTAAATTTGTTAATTTTTATTCAATACCTGTCGTACAATGTATTTGTTGTTTTTTATTGTAGTAGTTACGGTTTATATAGGGTGTTTCCTAAGTAATCTAAAATATTTGAGAGATTTCTCATATGTCTAAATGAAAAAAAAGTGCGTGGTAACATATTGAATTTAATTTTTTTCGTTTTTTTGTAATTTTTAAAAAATTTAATCGTCTTCATTTCCTCAAACTTTAAACATGTTTATTTGAGAGCATGATTTAAGGTAAATACAAATGTAATCTATTTAAGTAGTAAAGGTTTGCGCATAGGCATTATTATATTATTATTTTGTAAAATATAAGCACGCCACTGATATTTTTAAATTTGTTAATTTTTATTCAATACCTCATATAAGATGTCTCTTAGCATTTTATAGTTGCAACTTCGTTTTTGGGGAAAAAAATATATTTTATTAAAAATGTATGATAAATTATTTTATTTTAGAATGCAAACTTGTTTAAAGAATAATTAGTTAAATGGTAAAAAAGGGTAATAAACAATGATTATATTAAAACTAAATAAAAACATTTTAATTTTCCAATAATTTAAAAAAAAACGAAGAATAAAACACCCTTTTTTTGGAAAAAATTTTCCCATTTGTTTATATGAACTTTTTTTTTTAAACACACTTAAAGAATTTTCCCCCCAAAAAAAAAGGGTGGCCGGCCCCATTTTGACCCATTTTTTAACGAGAATAACTTTGGAACAAATAAAGGTATCAAGATGCGGTTTTTTTAGATGCACTTATATTTCTTTAAAGTTTATTCTCGTACCTTCACGATTTTATTGTGACATTCCATTATCTCCAAAAAAAAAAAGGGGTTTTTCCCTTATAGGACAACTATGTTATTTTAAATGGAACACCCTTATATGTTTTTTTTATTTTTTTAAAAATTTTAAACTTTCCCCCCTTTAAAAAAAAATAACACAAGCTATGGTTATCTCAAAAAACAACGTATTTATTGACCTTCGAAAAATTGACTGCATGTCGACCAACAATATTATTTAACAATTAAAAAATTTCTTCATTCTTCAAAAAAAAAAATTGCCAAAAAAGGTTTTTTGGGTTTTTCACAAAAAAAGTTACAATAAGGTTACATTACTTTTAAAAAACTACTGTAAATGTTGAAAATCCTTCCGCCGACTTCGACGCACTTATTTAAATTCGAAAAAAACTTATTAAAACTATTGACTAAAAATTCTTCAGGAATATTTTTTTTTATTTTCGGAATTTTAATTTTTAATTCTCTAAATTTTGGGGTGGACTATAACACCTCTCTTTCACATATCCCCCCCGAAAAAAATCTGGAACAGTCAAATCTGGTGAACGAGGTGGCCAGGAAATAGGGCCTCCCCCTTTCCCAAACCACCGGTTTCCAAAATCGTTGGTCAGTAATCCTTGGTAATGTTAGCATAATGTGGTGTAGCATAGATTTTCTTCTTGCAATTGGGGATAAAAAAAAAATTTTCCCCATATCAACGTAAGTCCCCAAAGGTTACAGTTGGTTCATGAAAAAAAAAGGGCCCCTAAATTTTTTGCTTTGACAAAACCCCCAAAAATGTGACTTTTGGCGAATCTCTTTGTGTTCTTTATTTTTTGAGGATTTTCTGT
>JAHBCN010004984.1:0-59127 GCA_019359885.1 Listronotus oregonensis | reverse complement strand
GATAAAAACGCATCACAAAAAATATCGTATCCGGGGGTCTAACATTTTTCCTACATATATTTTTTTTTCACGCCAAACCCCTAATGGGTAGAAAATACATCTAGGTTGGCCTCAGGGGCCCAAAAAACTCCCCCTAGAAGGGGTGGAAGATGAAATTTAACCATGGTATTTCAATTTCTTTAACGCTTTATCCGAATTTGGGGGGGAAAATTTTTTCTCCTACTAAAATTTACCCTCTAGGGCCAAAACTCCCTGCTAGGGAGGGGGGAAAAAATCGAATTTTGCACGATTTTAAAAAGTTTCTTCCCCATTAAAATGCGCCCTCAAGGGCCAAAACTACCCCTAGGGAGGGGAAAAAAATCGAGGTTTGGGTGCCGAAATCGCAAAGATGGTATTCTTATGTACGTGTCAATGCTGTGATTAAACCAGAACTGGATTTTCCACCCCTATCTAGGGATAGATTTGGTCCTAGAGGGTAAATTTAAGTTGGGGAAAACTCTCGACCACAAATTCGAATCTAGCGTTAAGAAGTACATTGAAATATCATAATTGAAATTTATCTTCCACCCTGGGGGTAGTTTCGGCCTCTGGGGTCAATCCTAGATGTGCAGGGCTAGGGCCTTTCCTGAGGCCGGATTCAGATCCAGCGTCGAAAAATACAATGGAATATCATGGTCCAACCCACGCATCTCGGCATTTTTTTTGTGGGGCTGTGTAATGCCTTGTAAAAAGATTTTTTAATTTTATAACTGCGTTTTTTTCTACTTGTGGCTATCAAACAAGGCGTTTAATAAAAAGTCCCAAAAAATAAAATTGGTAGAACTTTTAAATTTTTAAAACAAATGTTTTGACACCTTAAATAAAAGCACCAATATCGATGCTTTTCATATTTTATTAAAATGAAGTAACGTGAAATTTCATTAGCAACTGTTAATCTGGTTTTCCCCACCCCGCTGTGTTCACCGTCGATGTCGGGTTGGGGCCCGTGGATCTTTTGAAAGTAGTTGCCAGTTTCGGCACTCAACCCGAAAAGGGTTGGGATGGGCTTCCGCCCCTGGGATTTATCGGCAACTCCACCCCTAGCGTATGGGAGGGGATCCGAAGCTAAAAAACAAAAGGCCTCAATGTTGTTACCCTGTGCTGATGAGAAAATGCTCCGTGTTTTAACGGTGTCTTAAAGGTGCCTCTCGGTTTATCTAGCCTTTTTTGGGTAATGGGGGGCTCTGCCTGGTGGAATATTACCCCACCCAAACAGAAGAGTCACAAGGAAATTGGCAGAAAACGTAAACCCTTTAAAAAGATGCCTCCAAAGTCACGGGCCCCTTTTTAGGAAAAAGGGAACCCATCTCAACAAGCAGGTTCTTGAAAATTCTGAATTAAAAAGAAGGCGGAAAAACCCGGGAAAAAGGGTTCCCCTGGCTTTGCAAAAAACGGATAGAAACTTTTTTTTTGGGGAAAAGGCCAAAATTTGGGCCCTAGAAAGTACATCTGGTTCCTGTAACAAGGACCTTAGCTCCCATGTCCTATACCGGAAGAGGAGGGCACAATGGATTAATCTTCTGCTCGTCTACGGGAGATGGGGACACCAGAACACACATTGTGCTAGTGTCCGGTAGCGCAAGTAAAACTCTCCCCAATCTGGTATCGGTTCATTGAAGTCTGATTCTTTTGGGAAAAAAATATAAATGGGTGTGAGCTACAATAGACCGAGCGGTCGCGGTGAAGGGCGAAAAAGTCCACTCATTTAAACCTGACCTATCCTTACTAAAATTAACTATATTTTTCAATATCTGCTTTAAATTTTTTGTTGCCTTTAATGAAAATAAGCAAAATGATCGTAGAGTCTAGAAAGTAAAAGTTTTATAATAGAGGATGAAAAAAAAAACTTTTTAATGGAGGACACTAGATTTTTCACGGCCCTACGTAGAGGTTGTCTAAGTGGGTAAAAGGATAATTTATTTTAACTAAAACACTAACTTTAATTATGTTAAATTTTTACAGTTTTAAAATGAGAAACATATTTTTAAAGTGTGAACACTCTTTTTTTTATTTTTTTTTCTTGGTAATTCTAAATAAAACATAGATACCTTGAAATTGCCTCTCTTATGCCAGATACTTAAAAATTGGCGGTTTAATGTTCAAGAGTTTTAACCACTGTTAAGTGTGGAATGTTTTATATCAATAAAAATTATGTTTAACTAGGTGCGGGCCCCTAGTAGTCTTTGCAAAGATTATCTGTAAAAAAATATTTAACTTATGACGTTTTATAGAAAAAGTCCCCTCTTTTAAAACTCGAGGATGGTAAAATTGTAATATTTCTGCGCAATTTTTCAGGTTCGGACGGACAAAAGTGAGCCAATTTGCCATTGCCAGACGGATTCAATTTGCCAGATGCAAATAATGTTCTTCAAATAGGATATTTTTGATGACCATACATTTATCGAAGTTGGACTTCAAACCCCCCCCTTAAAATAAGGTGTTTTATTAATTTTTTGATCGTTAATATGGGAACCTTGGGGATCTCGCTCATATGGGATCACCCAATGACGCCATGCCGGGCGACGCTGTTTCATTCCCGGGGTGGGGGTATCAAAGTGGTCATCTCTTCCCGAAACGAAACAAGCAATCTTTTTCTGTAATATTTTGAAATTTCATTTTTTTTTTATTTTTTTTATTCGGGTTTTTTTTCCTGGCTCCTTTCCCTTTTTGGTTTGGAGCCTCATTGATTGATCGGCTTTGTTGGGGGGTTTTCCCCCCATCTGGTATGACAATACGAAATTTGTTAAAGATGAAATGGGGGTTTTTTTGGGGGTCTCAAAAATTGCCTCTTTGGGCCTCCTCTATTTTCCCCTCTTGAGGTCTTTTATGTCCCATTTGGGCTTTGTGTTTGATCTATGGTACCCCTTTACTTCTCCCCGTTTTAAAAAAAAATGGGGGAAGTTTACAACCTTCCAATGGGGTTTGGGGGTTTTCTTGCTCCCGGTGCATCCATCTCATTAGGTATTTTTTTAAAAAAAAAAATTAAATTTTTTTATTTTAAAATTTTTGTTTATTATTTTAAAAAATGTTTTTTTGGGAATTTAACCATATATCTTTGAGAGGGATGAGAAAAGGGTAAAACTCAGCGTCACGACAAACTTAATTTGCTGCCCCCTGGATGGGCCAAAAAAAAAACCAAATTTTCCCCAAAAGGGAAAAAAAATAGAAAGGAAACATCTTTTGGTTCTCTATTATTAGCTCTACCGTATTAATCATATTATTATTTTAAAAAACTGGAATTTTTTTTTCTAATATCATCCTGACCCCGTTTCAAGGGGCCCCTAATAATTGGTAGTTTTCCCGGCGGAAAAAACCCGTTAAAAGGTTTTATGTATTGGGAAATTCGGAAAAGTATATCTGGGTTCTGATTCTTCAATGGCCTTTTTCTTGATCTTAAAAATTTATTATCTAAAATGAAAAAACTTTTTGTTGAATAGATGGGAAAAATCTTCCCTAGATATAACTAAGATACAGGGGATCAAGGGTTGAACAAACCTGTTGGGTTTTTTTTATTTAAAAAAAAGAAAATTTTTTATAATCTAAAGAAAATCTAAAAATGATTTAAATTGAAATTAAAAAAATGACAGAGTTAACATTTAAAATTACGGGGTTTTTTTTGAAAGCTTCTCAATTTATTTAAATCGTTTTATGTGAATAATAAATATTTAAAAAATTTTAAAATTTAAAAAATAAAAACCCAAAATTTTTTCCCTTTGGTTTTTAAAAAATTTTATTTTGTAGTATTTTTAAAAATAGAAAAATGAAAAAATTCAAAAATTTGGTTTCAGAAAAAATTTTTAAATTGGGGTTTTATGGTACTTTGGGGAGGTTGACCTAATATCCCACGCCCTTTTCGGGGTGGGACCCCCCCTGGAGTTATATAAAGTTTTATGATGCCCCTTTTCCCCAGGTTAAAATTTAAAAGTATGAGAAAATTTGGGCCCGGGTTTCCCCCCCCCTTTGGGGTGGACATAAAGGATCCCAAAGATTTTTATTGCAGTCGGAGATAATCGATATTCTAGTCATTTTTTATATTTAAAAATACTAATTTTTATTTTTTTTTTAACCCTTTAATCCCTTTTAAAATTTAAATAAAAATCAAAGTTTGTTGTTGGTAAAAATATAGGTTTTTTTGCTTGAATCTCACCGCTGTGTTCCCTCGATGTCGTGGTTGGGCCCAGTGGATCTTTTGTAATAGGGTAGGTTGCCGGTTAGGCCTTTCAACAAAAAGGCTTTCAAGGTGCCCTTTTGTTTGATGGTGAATGACACCCGGCCTTAAACAGGCGTCTTCAACGATGCCTCTAAAATCGGGGCGACCTCTTGAAGTATTTAACCTTACTGCTTGGGGGTTTGCCGTAGTGGATATTTTTTTCCCAGCTCCAAACAGAAAGCGGACAGACACTTTCATGGAAAAAAAGTGACCAAAGGTTCGTGCCAAAACGGAAAATTTTTTTCAAGGGTGCCATCCAAGTCAGAAGAAAAGACAAAGTGGGAGAAACGGTGAACCGTTTCGAAGAAGTGTTCCTAAGTCACGGGGCACTTTTTAAAGGAAGGGGTATCTCCCAACTAACAGGTTTGGAAGAGAATCCCCTGAATCAAAACAAAAGGCGGACAGAACCACTTTTATGGGGGGAAAAGGAAAGGGGTTCCTTTAAACAGAAAGCCAATAAATGTTTTTTATGGGCACGTCGGAGATACGGCCTCAGAAGAAACATCTTTCCCTGTAAGGGACGTGGTAGCTCCCCTCACCACCAAAGGGAGGGCAGGGGCGGATCAAAATCGTCTGCTCTTATCTTTCCAGGAGACAGGGACACCAGAACCTATATTGTGCTTGTGTCCTTAGCAACGAGTAAGGGAGATGTAAAAAAGTCTTTTTTTAATTTGATATCGGTTCTTTAAAGTCAATCCCTTTGGGAGAAAAATAAAAAAGTGTGAGCCACAATAGACCGAGCGATCGTGGTGGAGGGCGTTAAAAAGTCTCACTTTAAACCTAACCTAACCTAATGACTTGAATGAATGAATTGTGTTAAGTACTCTTTAGGATTTTACGGAAAAAATACACAAAAAGGCTATTTTTAATATGAAGAAAGGCCCAAATGGGTACCTGTTCATTTCTCAACTGATGATCCTGTAAGCACAAGAATAACTAATAAGTTTTACAATGTAAATATAAGGTAAAAGTAATATATTGTTTACCTGCTTCTATGTTATTTAGCTTTGAAACCTTTAATATAGAAAGTTTGTACCTACATTTTTTTAAAGGGGCCAAACCCCTCAAATTGGGGGAAAAAATAAATGCTTCACGTTAAAATGTTTTTATTGTACTATTAAGGTTTGAAACTGGGTTCTGGGGAAATTTTTTTTAAATTTTTTTTTTTAAACTGGGGTTTTTTTGACTTTTTAAACCCCGGGGGTAAAAAAGCTATTTTTCCCCGGGGAAAAAGGGTTTTTGTCCGCCGTAGGGGGCTAAATTTTCCAAAAAGATTAAAAAGGGTTTGTTTGAGGTTTTATCCCCTTTTATCACTTTAGATAATAAAAAAAAAAAAAAATTTATAAAATAGTTCTTACCTAACAAAAGCCAAAAAGATCCCCTTTTCCCCCCGGCGGGTTTTCCCCCAAAGCCCGAAGCGGGTTCAAAATAAAACCAAAAGGGGGAAAAATACTTTCCCCTTTGTGTTAATTTTAACATCCCACGAGTGTGGAAAAAAGTCAAAAAAATAACCCCTTTAATAATATTTTTTTTTTCCAAAATTCTACTTATTTTTTTCAACATTAATCGTAAAAAAAAAAGTTTTTGGAGCATTTTGCAAATGAATCCGAAGGAAGTTGATGTGGGTAAGTTGGGGGTTGGGGTTTTCCCTAAAAAATGCCCCAAATTAACCGGTCGTCGTTACAGGTAACAGGGAACTTTTTTCTTTTTACATGACGGTTGGGCCTTGAGTGCGTTTTTTTTTTTCAAAAAAGATGAATTTTGGGATAATATTTTGTTTTTTGGGGCCCCTTTTAAAATTTAGAGCTTTCTAGGTATTCTGCAACGGGGGATGACTTTCCCCAAACCCCCCAAATCTTTTAATATTCGTTTGCCTTCATCAAATTGGCTTAAATTGGCGGGGAACGGCGAAAAATCTCCCCCGTAAAATTCTGGGTTTGGAAGACGTAAATAGGCAGCTATTTCAGGGGGCAACTTGCCAAAAGTATTTATTCCCATGCCGGGGTTTTAAAGAATTTTTTTTGTAATTAAAAAAATCTTCTGTGTTGGGTTTCGGGCTTTCGTAAACTGGAATACTTTCTATACAAAGCTAGATATTTTCCTTAAATTTCCTCGGAAATAAAAACTTTCACAAATGCTTTTTGGGGTTAAATTTTAAAATTTAAAAAGATTTCCCCTATCTTCAATATCATCATTCTTAATTTTTCAAATTTCTGCGAAAGACCAGCTAGTCCGGAAAATTGTTGGCTTCTTCATCCTTTATGACATCATTAATAAATTTGGCTATTATCTTTCGGAAAATTTTGGCCTTTTGGGTTTAAATCCCTTTTCTTTTAAAAATGATGTATTTGAAATATTTCTTAAATCCATGTTCTTTTCTATCTTAAGCCTTTTTAACATGGAATAACCTTGACCATAAGGTATTGGGTTTTACATGTTTTAGCAAGTTCCCGAAATATCCAAAACTTCTTCTTTCATACTTTTTGATTTTTTCTCGCCCACCACAAAAATGCTGTATATTCTTTCTCGTACCTGTCCTCGACTTGGAAACAAATCTAAATTTGCTTTTGGCTCTTTAAGAATGGATTGGTATTTCCCTCAGAAGACTCCATGGGAAATGTTTTTTTTCAAAATAAAACGATACTATCAGAATGTACTAAAGACACTTTTAATTGGATAATTTAATGACTTTGATCTTTTATAATATGGACACCCACCGGTCAAAACTAAAAATATGACAAGCAAGTTTAATATATACCAGGATGTTTGAAACAATGTTTTTTAAACAATATTAATTTTTAGTGAATATTTCGTTGATTTTACATCTAATTTGTACAAATAAAAGAATACTATGCCAATAATAGGATTATACTAAATCAAACTTAAGAATTAAAAACATTTTAAGTACCTGTTTAAGTGGGAAATTTGCAAGGGTTTACTTTTCCGCAGTAGTGCGAAAAAGTAATTGTTTTCCGCACTAGTGCGGAAAAGTGACACTTTCTAAACTAAATTGCGTGCGGAAAAGTGCGGCTTTCCACACGCTAGTAGAATTTTTTTTTTACGGCACTCTAATATATTGATGGAAGCGAGACTGTCAGGTGTAAGGTTATTATATGGTTGACATCTATACACCACCAGAAACAATTTTTATGTTCCTATGACACAGTAATTTTAGATTTAATTAAATAAAAACAAAAAATTTATAATAAAAAAAACAAAAATCATGGACTGACATTTTTTGTCAAAATTACATTTTCGTTTATATCTCCTTTATTATTTGTCCTATCAAAAATATTTATACAACTTTTTTTATAAACAATTTATAAGGTCTATTTTTTGTTTTATAAATTTTGTTGTATTTTTTATAGTTTTTATAGCCGTAGTCCAAACATTCCGTGATAGCAGGTTTCTGTCGGTGTCTTATCGGTTTTTTGGGCTTTTTTCGATTTCTTGCTGTCTCACACCCAATTTTAACTTTAGATTTGTGTTCAGCGGAAAAAAATACGCCAGAAAATCTTAGTCCGACACCCAGCACACACCGTTTTTTGTGGGCCTATGTAATCAAAGAAACTAACGTTAACATTGGGCAGCACTTTAAACTAATTGCATTTTTAAAGAGGCAAAATGATGGCTATAAACCCAAAAAATTAAAGGTTTTGGATTTGGATCAAGTAAAACAATTTTTAATACAGCACCTGATGGGGAATTTCTGGCACACTGGTATATCATTTTGTGGAAAGACTTTCCACAAACTTATATACTAGTGTAGTTATTTTTATGTGGGTAAAAGGCCACTCTGGTCTGGAGGGCAATGACCTAGTCGATCAGGCTGCAAAAAGTGCTATTTTGGAAGGACAGATAAATAATTGTACCCAAGCCTCAGACATATTTTCTACCGTAAGAGAGACGGTCTTTGCGGAATGGAAAAACAGCTACAAATTATACGCAGCCAATGATCCTTACCATTACACATCTATTAATAAGGATCTTCCAAAAAACCCGCCCTTTAGATTAGATTATTTGAGCGGAGAGGCGAAAAATGACCTCCACCACTGCAACCTTACCAGATTTATTGTGGTTTCTCCTATCGTTCTTTAGAGTACCTTGTCCAAGCCCGTCTTCTTAACTGACTCAGAGTCTCGACACTAGCCACTCCATATAACTTGTCGGTTTTGGCAGCTCCCTCCCCAAGCCTAGTAAACCTAAGCCTGCATAGTGCTTCGCAATGGCACCACACATGTAAGGCTGTTTCTTCAGCCTCCTGGCAGAACCTACACGGCTATCCTCCACCAGGTTTATTCTTTCCAGGTGCTTGTTGGTTTACAATGTCCTGTTAGTTGACCTACCGTTATCCTTACGACCTTACGGCTGTGGCTCAGTAGGTCCGATGTAACTTGGCCGAGCAGGTCTTAATGAACTGCTTTGCCTGTCGTTGTCCCGGTGTTTGTACCCACCAGCTTTGAAACTGTCTGTCTACCAACTCTTAATAGATGCTTTGAAGAGACCTGCCGAGATACCCAGAATGGCTCCGGGCTATCATTCCGCGGCTGATCCTCTTTTGGCTAGGTCGTCAGCCTCTTCGTTGCCTGGATGGCCCTCGTGGCCTGGTAGCCAGGCTACCGTAAGTTTGTTTCCAAGCCAATTTTTCCAGGGCCTGTATACAGTCCCCGACTAGTTTGGAATTAACTAACTTTTGGGGAACTAATGGCCTTCAGGGCCGCTTGGCTATCTGAATAAATGACGATATTTTTTCCTTTACTCCCTTTTTCTTTAATCCTCACGGCGCAATGCACTATTGCTGCGATTTCCGCTTGGAAAACCGTGGCGTGCTGACCGAGACTTAAGATTACCTTTTCTCTAGGCTTATCTCCATAGATGCCAGCTCCTACACCTTGTTGGTTTTGGAGCCATCTGTATACCAGATATGATTGGCTTTGATTGGAGGGCTTCCCTTCCAGTCCTTCCTATCTGGTATGACAATACGAAAGTGTCTATTGAAGATGAAACGAGGGGTTGTCCTGTCTGAGGGCATCTCAAACAATGAGCTGACCTCTTGGTCCTCCTCTATTTCCCATCTTGGAGTCCTTCGGTGTTCTATAATTGGACTTTGACCTTGTTTAGGCTTAATTTACCTCGTCATATTTTCATATCGTACTTTAGATTTTTAGTAAACCATGGTAGTTTTGAACAACACCTCTATAAACTTAAATTAGAGGATTCACCTAACTGTAAATGTGACGCTCAGTTCGTAGACGATCTAAATCACAGATTAATTGTTTGCAAGCTGAATACTCAGGCTACAAAATTTCTTTTCAAAGAACTTTGCAAATATAACCTCCTTCATTAAACGTTTAATCTTTTATGATCCTTGTCATAAATAAACCCCACATTAAAAAAATATTTCATAATTTCCTTAAACTTACTAAAATAAGAATATAGATTTAAACCAAACTCCTTTGTACACATATTTAATCCTTTCCGTGGTCTTCATTGTGTCGTCAATGTTAAGTCGCCCTGATAGACCCCAGTGGCGTGAAATGAGTGTCCTTGTCTTTTAATGTTTGTCTCTGCCTTTAACTATATCATTATTTATATAAAATTAAGAAAAAAAATGATTTTATAAATAATCTTCATATAATCATGGCTAAATGGGCAGAGCCCGAGGCCACAAAACAAAAAAATATACTAGTGTGGTTTAATTTTAAAATTAACCCCTTTGAATGTTATTCACAGTTGTTTGACTTTTAATTTTATTTAGTGATGTGATAGTATGTCGATGTCCTGTTTACATCTTATGTACGGTCAAATTGCTACGACTTCTGCTTGACGAATAGCACTGATGATATGATGGTTTTACCGAAAGCACTCTGCTAAAATTTTGGTTTTAATAAAAATTTTGCACAAAATAAAAAGTATTTTTATTTCCTATATTCTTACGGGCACATGGCCACAATCAAGTTTCATTATTAGTACAGTGTATGGGGAGAAAAAGGTATTTGACCTCCGGATTTTTTGGTACAGTTTCAATTTTTATGAAAATTTGGAATAAAGTTGCTTTTACCCTCTAGATCAAAGTTTATATATGCTTAGGGTGTGATTTTTATTTTTAAGTGGTAAAAATGCTAGAAAATAAAAAAACCATAGAAATAGACTTTATGTAAATTAAAATCATATAGCTAAATATGTAGAATGATTTAATGTTTTGTTGTGAGTTATATCTAACATTATATTTGTAACGTTTCAACCCTTAAAAAACACCCTTAATAACGAAATTACAAGAAAAAAAGTTTGTTTCATTTTAAAATTATCTAATAACCCTTTTATTGTAGAAAAAAAAATATTTTAACGGTTTTCGGTATAATAAGTATTTAACTACAAAAAAAAAATTTGACAAATTAAAACGATTTGATGATACATAATTATAATCCCGGAAATGAAGCTAATAATGGCAAAACCTCGCAAGGTTTTTGTCCTACATCGATTTGCAGAAAAATTTGGAATAAGGCGCTCCTAACCCTCTACTTCAAATTCTATTTCATAGTGATGTGTGCTGTTTGTTTTTTTAGGGTGAAAACTACCCCTAATTGTCAAAACTTATAGAACAACATTTTACTTGTAAACCTTAAGATGGGTAAAAGTTGGTTTGGATTAATTGATTAATGATTGTTTTGTGCTTTGGAATACAATTTAAAAATATTTCAACCCTTAAAAATCAACCCTTGTTAGACCTTAAAAAAAAAAAAAAATTTTATTCACCACAGTGATTTAATTTTAGAATGCTGATGCCTAAAATATTTACTAATTTCATTTGGCAACTTTTTGAGCCTTGTAAATCAACCCTTATTATAGCCTAATTTCAAAAGAAAAATTTATCCCCAAAAAATTAATAGCTTGACATATTTAATAATTAAAAATATTACTGCCTGAAATATTACCAATTTCATTCTTTTGCAAATTTTTAATCCTTAAAAACCACCCCTTACAACATTGTAATTCTTATAAGGAAGATTTCCTTAGTCTATCGTGTAGTTTTTTTTTTTTTGGGTAGAACAAGTAAACCAGTTAGTTTCCTTTATATGTCAAAAGGACATAAATGTAACGACATTTTTTTGGTTGAATTTTTAAATTTAAAAAGTATTTTTTAATTAAAAAAAATACAGGGTGGGCACCCCAACCGCCACGGAGTTTATAAAAGCCAAATTTTGGAAAATTTTTTTGGGATTATCGAGGGGAAACCTTTATTTAAAAATATTTTCATTTATAAATTTTTAAAAAAATACATATCAAAGTTATGTTTTTTTAAGGGACATTTTTCAATTTAATTCTGACAAAAATAAAACCCTGTTTCAAAAAGGTCCTTCCAAAAACCCCCCCCTTTTTAAATATTTAAATTTCGATTTTTTTGAACTTTGTAAACAATTTTTTATTATTTTAAAAAAAATTAAAAAGAATTAAATTACCATAAAACCAATTTTTTTGTAAACATCTATTACTGATTGGGGGTTTTAAATTTTTATTAAAATATTTCGGGTTAAAAATAACTTCCCCAAATTTTGTTTTCGTCCTTTTTTTAAAAAACTTTCTTTTTTAAATGGAACACCCCATTTGACTATTTAATAATATGCAGAATTTTATTACAATTCATTGATTGGGTTTGCCTATCCCCAAAAATTTGAATTTTTCGCTTTTGTCAGTGTGCTTTTTAAAACGTATATTATTACCTACAAAAAAATTTTTAAACTAAGGAGGCTTTCACAGAAAAGTTACATTTTTATTATTTTGCTTATTGGTTTTTGACAGATTCAAATTTAGGGGGTTTAATTTTTCAGTCATTTTTTAAAAATTTTTTTCTTTTTTGTTTTGAAAAATTACAACCAAAATTTAGTATGATCTTAATAATCGGAGAGTGTAGGAGAATTGTTTACTTGCCCCGGGTTTACCCCAAAATCCGGAAAGAAAACATCCGTAAGCGGGTTTAGAAAGATTGTTGCGGGATTTAAAAAGGGGTGGTAGCGTTGCGTACATAAAGCAGTCAGACATGGGACCATCGTTGGAAATGGGAGAAAGAACTTTTTCTTGGTTATAACAGAATATATTAGGCCAACGTGAAGGGAAATTACAAACTTATAGTCGACGTAGTGTGGGCGTTGTCAAAAGTATAAATATCCCCTCCACAAATGCTAAAGGGGCTCTTTTTGGGGGATTTTGCTAGGCGTGATTTTTTATTTGGGCCATGGATAAATCTGGTAACCCCTTTTTTTGATCGTGAAGAACAATCCACCTTTAAAATTTTTGGGCAGTAAATAGGCATAATTTCCATTATTACGGATGAAAACCCATTTGATCGGTCAAAAATCACCAACATAGATGGTCAATTAACGTTGGGGGGTTTTGGCACAAAAGTAATAGGTCCTCTTTTCTTTGGGGGAAAAAAACGGGGGAAAAGGTTTTTCGGCGTTTCCCAAAACTTTTGGAAGATGTCCTTGGAATGCGGGGGCCAGTTAGATGGCCCCCCCACACATACCAAATGTGGGGGTTTTTTAAAAATGAAATTTTGATGGTGGTTGGTGGACTACAATAATTCCCAAGATCCCAGACCTCACATTTTAGACTTTTGTGGGAAAAAAAAATTTTTTTTAAGTCCCCCCAACCTCAGATAAAAAAAAAACAACAATTTCCCCAGATTAAAAGACCCCCCAAATGCTAAACATGAAAACTTTTTTTTAAAAAAAGGATTCGTGCTTATGAAAAAGGGCCCTTTTGACTTTGCTAAATTGAAACGGAATGTTTAGTTTTGTTGAAATCGGATTGTAATTAATTTGGGGAATGGGCTTTGGGGCTTGGCCCTGGTCGGGTTCCCATAACCCTGTGGGGGTCATCTTCATGGGTAGGGAGTGTTCGGCGTCTCACGGCCCCAAAAAACCCCAAACCCGGAAAAATCAATAATTCGGTGAAACCCGTTATTAATTTTTAAATTCTTTTAATTTTAATACCTTTTTTTCTTTGTTTTTTAATTTTATAATTTTTTTAAAGTTGATGTTTTCCCCAGTTTGGGTTCAGTTTAAATCACCCAAAAATTAAATTTAAAAAAAAAAGGTTTAAAAAGGCAAACCCCTTATCAAAAATTGGTAATAAATTAATAATATTAAATAGTAAAAGGGGGGGTTTCCCTTTTTAAAATAAGAGTTTTTCAAAAGAAATTCAAATATTAAAATTTTTTTTACCTTAAAATTTTTTAAAAAAATTTAAACCATATCGTGTTGTATTTTCAAATATTGGCTATGGTAATTTAATTCTTTTAAATTTTACGAAAAAAAATTGTTTAAAAAATTTTAAAAAACAGAAATTCAAAAATTTTAAAAAGGGGGGGGGTATGGGTTTATTGTGGTTTTTTTTCTTAAAAAATTTATAAGGGGGTGTCCCATTTAAAAAACTAACAATTCTTTTTTTTTAAACCCCCTGTATAAATGAAAATATTTTTGTAGCTTCTCCGTGGAAACCCCGAAAAAGAACAAAATTTTTTGGGGGGTTCGTATAAATCCCGGGGTGCCCCCCGTTTTTTTTTCCCTTTCCAAAATTTAAAAATATCAAAGATCCAAAAAATTTTTGGAAAATTAAACCCAAAATGGCCTTTTAACCTTTTTAAAATGTTTGGGCAATTTCCCCTTTTTCCTTTAAAAAAATTAATAAACTAAAAATTTTTTTATATTGAAATTTTCACCAATCGATAAACTTTTTATTTTTTTAAAAATTTTCATGCATGCAGCGGGAAAAAATAAAATTAAAAACAAAAGTTTTTGAAAAAAATGCCTAAGCGTTTGTTTAAAAGATTTTTTGAGAAAAAATATTATCGGGCCCCCAAAAGGGGCCCCTGCAATCGTGCGTAGTAATACATTATGTGGTGGTTGTGAAATTCGGTTGGTTATGTATTTGAATTTTAAAACAATGAAGCGATTAATTGTAAAAAAATTTTAGTGGATACAAATCTGTTTTACAAGCCCCAAAAAAAAGGGTTTAATTTCTATAATGTGAAAAAAAAAGGCAATCTAGCAAAAAAATTTTAAAAAAAAATTATTTTAAATGGCGAAATGAAAAAAAAATTTTTAAACATCAAATTTTTTGGGAAACCCGTTGAACTTTTTGGACGTTAACATACCGGTTTATTTTCGCGGGCAGAACGTAGGGGGAAAGGATTCTGTCGTCAGTATTCGTCATTACTTTGTACCCGTATCTACCGCTATGCCCCCGGTCAGAAGGAGCGTTAATAATGGTTATATCTTTGAAAATTTAAAAAAAAGGAGGTTGCGGCTTTTCTATTGTTTTGGTTTTTGATGTTTTTTTTTTATGGTTTAACAACTATTTTTTTGCAGATTTTTGGTTTATTAGTTAATTCCCAAATGGATGAATTAATAAGTTATATTTTAAAAGGAAAAAAATTTCTTATTATAGTTGATTTGGGGAAAAGCTTATATCTTATTAAATTAAAAATTTGGTTTATATATTATCTTTTCGACTTATTTCTTAACTCCCCAAAAAAACCTTCATTTTTTTAAAAAAAAGGTTTTAAAAAAACCCAGTAGTAAGTTGACATACGTAAACCGTTTCGTTTTGCGGGGTGGCTGGTTAAAAACGGTTTAAAAGGTGGAAAGAACTTATCACAGAATTTAAAAAAAAGGTAAACCCCAAAATACCCCTAAAATTTTTAAATTTTTTCACAGTTTCTCAAAACTATTATCAAAATTTTTCAATCAGACAGTGGGGGTTTCCAAAATTCTGTGACACTAAACTTAAATGCGATCTTTTTATTAGGAAAATGTTTTTTTTAAAAAGTAAAAAAAAAAAAAAAAAAGTTAAATAAAAAATGTTAAACAAAAAAATATTATTTTCCCCATAGTAATTTATTTTTTTTTAATTTTTGTTAAACAAAATTTAATTTTATAAATTTTTTTGGGTTTTTTTTTTTTACATTTACTGAATTTTTTTGGAAAAGAAAAGCTACCTATAAAAAAAATAATAAAACTGCCAGGTGAAACGACATTAATAGATATCAAAAATTCGGGGGTTTTTTTATTTGCGTTTGATGAGAAATATCATAAATTATTTCACCCTACATCTCTGAAAGAAACTAAAATCCAAAAATAGGAAAAGGGTTTTCCCAACCACCCAAAATAGTTCACAATATCTACCTTTTTTCAGTTTTGTAGTGATGTTCAATAGATTTTTTTCTTCCAAAGAAACCATAATAGGGGTTCGTGGCTTTTATGTCAACCCAAAATTAAAATTTCCAAAAAGACTTGTGTGAAAAAAAGGAAAAAAAGTTTAAGTGTAAATTTCATTCCTGCAATATCATTATTAAAAATTTTAACAAAAAGGTTTAAAATTGTAAAATGCTACTAATAAACCCAAATCATTTAAATATTTTTTTTTGGGGTTGTAAAAAAAATCCCCCAAAAATTTGGCATTTTTTTAATTTCAATTTAATATTCTTTTATTATTATTTAAGGAAAAAATGGGGGAATTTTGGGTTTTTTTTAAAAAAGCCAAAAAAAAATTTGAAAATTGGTATTATTTGACATTTTTTTTAGCTATTTGTTTTTATGTAATAAATTCATGCTCCTTAAGACTTTACATTTGCAAAGAAAAAATTATTTTAACCCTTAACCCGGAGGTTGATAAATTTTACTATCCCTGAATATCGGTTTAAAACCCCCCTTGAGTTATTCCCAAAATTACATAAAAAAAAACATATTTTTATTTTTTTAATGATTACTAAAAACAAATAAACAGTAAAAACTAAAAAAAATAAACATTTATGAACTAAAAATATTTTTTTAAGGTCTTCAGTTCGTTTTTTAAAATTTTTATCTCAGGAAAAATTCTTTTGCGGTTTAAAAACCCTTTAAAAAGTTTTCTTTTTTTTGGAACACTCGACTTTTTTTCTTCTAAACGATTCTGCCGATGTTGTGGTTCCTTTTTTTCTTCTTTAAAAACCCTTTGTATGACGTCTGAAAATTTTTTGGGGTTTTTTGTTCTCAACCTTTTTGCATATGAGGTGTCCAAAATTTTTGCTAGTTCTTCGATAAATTTTTCTTGATAAAGGCTTAAACTCGTTTTGAAAAAGGGGGAAAAATTTGTTTTGAATATTTAAAACTGTAAAAAATTGCTAATGGCCATCGACGACATCTCGCCTGAAGAATTTGGGGAAATTTCATATCGAGGGTATCCTCCCCCCTTTGTGGCAATAAAATAATTTTTTCTGGAAAAGGGTTATCTGGGGCTGTTTCTTTACTATGATGCATAGAAGAAACTAATATAACAGCTTTTTTTTCTTTTGGAAAGGGAAATTTGTAAAGCTTCCCTTTGGGCCATATATAATTTGGGCTCAATTGGTTTCTGGAAGAAGGTAAAAACTCTCTAGGAATTTCTTATTTTTTTTATGTGCCTGTGTAAGTTAGACCTTTCTTCCTTAACCGAAAACATTTCAATTGATGAAAACCCAATTTTCCGTTATATTTCTGTTTGTCTTTTCCACTGGTTTATTAGACCAGAACTGCTTGGGTAGGTTTAACAATGTTTTTTTTCTGGGGAAACGTTTATCCTTCTTCCCTACATAGATATAGGCATTGTAGAGATATGATATTTAAGCATCAGTAAGGCAACATAAGTTTGATACCTTTTATTTTTCCCAATCATTTTAAAGCATGCCCTCGAAGCTAATTAGCTTTATCATCCCTTTTGGGCCTAAATTAAAACATTTCTAAAATTCTCAATGAAACTGCTAAAAAAAAAAGTTGGCTGCGGTTGGTTTTTCCTAGACTAGAATTCCCGTTTTTGGTCATAAAATGAAGAAAATAAGCGATTTTAAACCTTTTTAAAGATTTTAACCCTGAATATTGGACGGCCGGTATTTTGTTTAAAATAGTAAAATTTTTTTCATTTTGGACCGATTTGAACGTAAACACCCAGCAAACCCAAAAGGCTCGTTTCAATAAAGCCCAGTGTCTTGTAGTCTGGATTTTTTTAATGGTGCTTTTACTTTCTCTCTTTGTTGTATGCAACAAAATTTTCATTTCTGCTTCATCAATAACGTTAAATTTCCAAATTGGGTTTTTTTCCCAAACTTCTTGCCGGTTCTGCTTGGCTTTATTACAATATTATGACGGGGAGTTTAACGGCTGTATTTGGTTCCTTGGAATGCCATAAATATCCGTCCTTTTATAAGTAATATCTTTTGTCATTCATTTATCTCACCCAGGTGCGGCCTTAAAGTTCTGGTTAAACCCCCTACTTCTATCATCAGCCCTCCCTGCTCAGAAGTTAAATTGCCCGGTCTTCTTCCATATTTTTGGTTTCAGGTTGTTTTTTCATCGCCAGTTACATATAAAAGATTATCTGGTCTTCGTCAGATAATTCATTTTCCCTTTTTAAAACTGTGTCGCATGGGTTTTTGTCAAAACCTTACCCTTTTCGGGGGTGTTATTTCTAAGAAAAAAGAACTAAGTAAAAGTCGTTTTGAAATCATGGCCCCTTATCAAAAAACAAAATCTTTTTAGCTATCTTCGGGGGAAAAAAATCGTTTTTTCATACACAATATTTCTACTTATTCTTTGAAAAAGAAAGGTTCCATTTTTTAAATTTTTGTATAAAAAAAACTTAAATCCAATAATAAACAAACAAAAAATTTTTTAAAAGTATATAAAAAATAACTGAATATCGGTACCCAAATAGTTTTTTTAAGACCCTCTAGTAAAAAAAAACTATTAACTGGGGTTCCATCCGCCCTTTCCTTACCTATAGTGAAAAAAGATAGCCCACAAAGGAAAAGGGTTTTGGAATTTTATTAATTTTTAAATTTTTTTGGGGGAGTGTACCATCTGGGGGTTATTTAAATTTTAGTAAAACTTTGCCTTCCCAAAGGGATTTTTTTTTAAAATCAAAATACAAAATTAACCAGTTACAAATATAATGAAATAAAAACCCCTTTAAACAAACCCAAAGCCTTCATGACCACCAAAAGGGCCCTTTTAAATAAAAAAAAAAATTACTTTTTAACGAAAAAACCTCCCCCGGAAACCTCCAGGCTGATCATTTTTGAAAGTTGTTGTTTGATTTCCCCCAACCTTCAATAATAAAAAATTATTAAAAAGTCGGCAACAGTTATTAACAGCATTCAGAATTCAAAAGGAATAGCATCGTATCATCTCTTTATATGAAAAAAAAAAAAATTATGTATTTCTGTATAAATGAAGTTTTGAATGTTTTCAAAAAAAAAACGAATCCGGGGGGGTTTTTTTTCCAGCAACCAATAAAAAAGTTTAATAAACCTATAATTGGGGGGGTAATTAATCAATGATCGATATTTTTGTATGGGTTTAAGGATCTACCCACTTGTTTTGGATATTTAATTTTTTTTCTTTTTTAAAAAAAAGCAGCCCACCCTATCTGGTTTAAAACCCGTTAATACAACTTTAACTATCTACCCTTCCACCGGATAAGATCTTTTTTAGTCCCCTCCAACCAAGGCGCAAAAATATCTTTGTCCGTTAAAAATATCCTGCTCATTATTTCATAAAGGGGTCTAAAAAATTTTTTTTTAAAAACTTTTTTAAAAATTTGCTAAAATTTTACGCACATGTATATATAAATTTTCAATAAAAACTTTTTTTTTTTTGATTCCTAAAATTGTAACAAAAAAAATCAGCTTTAATGGCGTTGTTTAAAAACTATTGTGTCTCTTTTCAAAAAAAAAAATTTAATTTATAGCATGAATATTATTAAATATATAGCGTGGAGAAGTTAAAAAACGTGTTTTTTTAAAACCGATTTTTTTTTTTTTCGAAAAAACCCTTGCCCCTAAATTCGTAAAAAAATGATTTCATGTACACGATTACCTTATTAAAAATCCCACAAATCTGGTTTGGTTCACCCTTTTTTTTCCGCTAATAAACTTTTCTTCCAAATTTTTCTCCACTTTAAAACCAAATAAAAAAGATATAAAAGGAAAATAAAGTAGAATAACATACAAAAATTATACCGGTAAAAGTATAAAGGATACTGGTTTTATAGAATATTATGCCTCGCAGTGGGCTATTTGAATTATTCGAAAAAAAAAATTGATTGGTTTTTTAAACATAGCTCCTTTAGTTATAATGATGAAAAGTTTTTCAAAAATAATTTTGTAGGGTTTTTTAAGACCTACAAGGCTATGTAAATTAATTCCTTTTAAATCCCTTAGTTATAAAATGGGATGAGTTTAAAGGGCTGGAATAAGGTGGTGCTCGCTCGTAAATAAAGGCTTTAAACGGCCATATCTGGCCAAATATGTATTGTACAAAAAAATCTATAAAACAAAAAGTCTTTGTTATCAAAAAAGATATAATTTGGTACGTTAGCATTTTTTTTGTATCTCCAGTATTGTTGGAGTTATTTTGAAGAAAATGGCTATTTTTACGAAATTGCGGAAAATCGTTTTTTACTTTAAGCTCCAATTTTTCTAAAATTAGGCATTTTAATTTGGTTAAACTTCTAGGATGTATTAATAATACATATATGAAAAAAACGCCAAAGGGTACAGATCTATTTTAATTAAAAGGGGAATTAGGGGGTTGTTTTTTAATGATCTTTTAGTAGAAAAAAGTAGGGACCGACCTTATTTTATCATAACTCGCTCAATTTCATGCTAAACTTTTTTTATTTGTAAAAAAAGGTCTTATTATATATTAAAGATCTTATATGTTTTCCTTGAAAAATGCAAACTTTTCCCGCTATTTGACTTGGAATCTTTCAAATTTAGCATTTAACGAACAAAAGCTAACCATTAACAACCGTGGCTCGGTCTGTATTGGTTGTAGAAAAATTATAAAAAATATTTTTTTAGCTTTTTTTATAAGCTACAATTTTGCTTCCTACAGTTTTTTTGATAAAATGCATATTTTTAGAGTTATTCGTGAAAAACCCATTAAAAACGTCGATTTTTTCGTCGAAAACTTTTACTTTAAATCGCGAATAACTCAAAAAATATTATTTACGAAAAAAATTATAGAACATTTTTTACTTAAAATTACATTCTTTATCGATTTCTGTAGTTAAAAGGAAATAAAAAATTTCCAACCCCAAGATGGGGTGGCGACCACTCCCAGGATAAAAGCACACCTCGGCATGATATAAACTTTGATCCTAGCTATTCCCTACCTTCTGTAAAAATTTCAGGTAAATCCATGCAGGACAAAAAAATTCCTAGCCAAAATGCCTCATTTCCTGTACTATATGTTTATAAATTAAAAAAAAAACATATTTTGCTTTTTTAAAGCTGTAGTTTACTTTGGTAATAGTAAAATACTTACACATAAGATAGGACCCATTTTAACCGTTAACAGAAATACGAAAATCGTCAAACCAAACATATTAAACACAAACTATTGTCACAACTGTATTGCGTATTTACTACTTTACTAATGATAAATCAAAGGACGAATAACAGTCCCACGATTCTTAAATAGAAGATTCATGAAGATGGGCAAATCGAGGAGAAAATTGTTTTTGCAAGAATTAACTACCAATAAATTAACTTTGCATCTTTAAACAGTTAAGGTAAATAGCGAAAGACACATAAAAAACAATGTTGAGGGTCACGGAAATTGTGATCTTTTAAAATGCATTTTTATACTTTGTATTAACGATTTTTATATTTCTTTGACATCTATTATACAAACACATTTAAAATTTGTTTATAAAAATTTATGTTTGGTGGTGATTGCACAAGTGCAACAAATTGAACTGATTACCTGGATGCACAACTGTAATTTAGTAAGGAAAACTGAAAAAAAATAGAAGTTTAGCAAATGAATCAAAACACTTGTAGATTTTTAAATAAATTATTTAAATAATTAACTGTACAGGGTGGGCCAAATTGGGCACTTTTAAAGGGAAACTCCCATTTTTAAAGGAGATAGATGAAAATTAATGTCGGTGTCTGGAGCTCAATTTTCGTCAATAACATAATGGTAAAAACCGCACATCGATATCTGTTACCATTTCTGAGTTACAGGGTGTTTTTCAAAAAAGTGCATTTTTTAAAAATCGCTGTAACTTTTTTGCTATGGAAAATTTTGAGTTTCTGTAAAAACATTTCCAAAGCAACTTTTTACGTAGAATTTAATGGGTAAATATATTTTTACAATCAATAGTTTAATAGTTATTAACAGAAAAATCGATGTTTCATATGGACATCCCTGTATATTTTGAATAATTGAAAATAACTTTAAATTACCTTTCCAAAAATTAGCACACTTAATATTTTATAAAATGAAACTTAAATTACATTACTTAAATTACAATGAATGATGTCGAATTTTATAACAATGTAAACTATATTTAAAATAAGATTAACAAATAAAATATAAAAAACAACAATAAAAAGTAATAAACCAGCGCACGAGATTTAGCTACAGGAGATGTTCGAATTGTCGATCTCTCTTATGCACAAACGGCACCGTTTCCGGACATTTCTTGCAGAATTCATCAATTCAAGAGGGGTGAGAGTTGCAAACCCTTGCACAACCGCTACTTCTAATTCTCGTCTAGAACGTATAGGTAATTTAAAAATAAGGTCCTTCAGTCTTCCCCAAAGATAAAAATCTATGGGCGTCAAGTCCGGTGACCTCACTGGCCAACGGATAGGACCTTGGTTAGCTATACAATTATTGTCAAAGTTATCTGCTAAAAAATTACTAATAATTTCAGCGAAGTGAGGCGATGCCCCGTCTTGCTAAAAAAATATCTTTCCGAGTTCCATTAGAGGTAGATCATCAATGAAGGGTTCTATTTGTTGCCTTAAAATTTGCAAATATCGTTGAGAGATGAGGGTACCATCATAAATTAACGGGCCAATAATCCTACCTCTAAAAATACCTGCCCAGACACTAAACCCAAATCTTCCTTGGTTTCTTAGCTTGACTACTGAATGAGGGTTTTGTTGCTCCCAAGTATACGAGTTATAGCGGTTAAAAATACCGACACTGCTTATATACGCTTTGTCAATCCAAATACATTTCAGTGGGAAATCGCGCACACGGTTACATTTTTCCAGAAACCACCGACAAAAATCTATGCGGCGTTCAAAATCTCCAGGTCTAAGATGATGCACTTTTCTGGTCCTGTATGGTTTATATTTCTTTAAAGTTCGTCTAACATTAGTTCTTGCCAGTCCTGTTAACGTTTTCAATTTTCGTGTTGACGTTTTAGGATTACTTTGAACGGCTCCCAAAACTACTATCTCTTCTAACTCCTTATCCCTATTTGTTATATACTGTTTTGACCTTTTTTTTTTCAAACTGGCCACTATTAATAAGGTTGTGTCGCAATCTTCCAAAAATATCTTTAAAAGGTTGTCTTCTTTCTGGATATTGGTTGTGGTATAAATTGCTTGCTGCTTCTGGATTCTCCCCGGCTTGTATAAAACAAACTATCATATGCCATTTTTCATAATTTTCAAATTTCATTTTAAATTTATTTGAAAGATTTGACCAAATTACGGCGCGTTTACTGCCATAATCACAACAATCGAGCAATTACCAATAAGTATTTGTTTTCTCTTATCATGGCTCGCGCCCCGGGGCGTCCTAAGCCTACTTGTTCAAAGTGGGCGAACTATTAAAAACTCTTCATTTCGAAGAGAACTCAAACAAAATATTAAGTGTGCTATCTTTTTGGAAAGATATTTTAAAGTTATTTTCAATTATTCAAAAATATACAGGGTGTTCCATATAAAACATCGATTTTTCTGTTAATAAGTATTAAAATATTGATTGTAAAAAAAAATAATATATTTACACCATTAAATTCTACGTAAAAAGTTGCTTTGGAAATGGTTTTACAAAAACTCAAAATTTTCCATAGCAAAAAAGTTACCGCGATTTTTAAAAAATGCACTCTTTTGAAAAACACCCTGTAACTCAGAAATGGTAACAGATATCGATGTGCGGTTTTTACCATTATGTTATTGACGAAAATTGAGCTCCAGATACCGACATTGGTTTTCATCTATCTCCTTTAAAAATGGGAGTTTCCCTTTAAAAGTGCCCAATTTGGCCCACCCTGTACAACAACCTAAATTAACATACTTTTAAAACAAAGTTATAAGGGGTTTTCCAATAAATAATATATGATTTTGTAATGATGTAGTAACCATGGTAATAAAGTTATACCTGTCACTAGTTGTCATTTATGTTTAGTAAACTCTAACAATTTATTATGGCCAAATACTCGCTCCAAGAACGTCTGGTTTTTGTCCAAAAATTTTACGTAAACGGTCGTTTTTTGTGAACACTTTTCGCGCACTTCGCGGAACCTTTGGTCCAAATAATCGCCCTTTTGTGCTTGTCATTCGTCGCATCGTTGAGAAATTTGGAAGTAATTTTACTACTCACGATGTAAAAACTCCAATAAGATGCCGAAAGGCCAGATCTGTTGAGAATGTAGCTGCTGTAAGAAATAGTGTTGCAAAAGATCCAAATTTATCAATTCCTCGTTGTGCTCAAGAGACTTAAAAAAACAACTTTGCGAATTTTGCAAAGATTTTAATTTACACCCGTATAAAATTGTTTTGACCCAAGAACTTAAGCCACTGGACCATCGTCAGCGCCGCGAAATTGCTGCTTGGAGTTTAGAACGACCTGAACGGGATCACAATTTTGCCGAAAAAATTATCTTTTCAAATAAAGCTCAATTTTGGTTAGGTGGGTACGTAAATAAGCAAAATTGCCGTCTCTGATGTAAAAACAATCCACTACAGATTCACGATAAGCCCTTGCATCCCCTAAAGGTAAATGTATGGTGTGGTTTATGGCACGGTGGTATCGTTGGACCATTTTTTGCCAAAATGAGGTTGGAGTTCCGTAACAGTGAATGGTGAACGATATCGACAGATGTTGACAAATTTTTTATGGACAAATTTGGATGCGCTTGATTTAGAAGATATGTGGTTCCAGCAAGACGGCGCTACATGTCACACTGCTTACAAAACTGTCGCCATACTGCAAGAAAAGTTTCGTAAAGGATATTTTCAAGAATTGCAGTTGTTGCCTGACCGCCAAGAAGCTGTGATTTGACTTTTTTAGATTACTTTTTGTGGGGTTATTTAAAATCTAAGGTTTATGCAAACAGGCCACAAATCTTTAATGCTTTGAGATTAAACATTGAACGCTGCATTCGTAAGATTACGCCCGATTTATTGCACAAAGTCTTTGAAAATTGGATTCGTTGAATTTACTTGTGTACACAAAGCCGAGGTATACATTTAAACGTTGTGCTATTCAAAACATAAATGTTATTGATATTACTTCAAGATAATATAAAAAGTGTGTTTATATCCGAAGTCATTTTTATTTTATTTAATTTTAAAAACATATCGTTCTTATTGGAAAACCCTTTAGAACTTAATTAAAACCGAATCATTTCGTATTGTAATAATTGATTGTGGATTCAATTTTTATGAAACAACAATTTCTCTTATTTGTTCACCTTTTTGAAATAATTACTATATATTTTATTTTTAAAATTCAACTTTTAAAACAATTTATTTAAACTAAATAGCTCTTTGCATTCCGGATTCCATTCTAAGAAGAGCCGTTTGCCCTGGTAATGATCCTACTTTTTCATCCTGCCCACTGGCGAGCTGTTGCAGAACTGTCGCTTTTTTATAAAAGCTTTATTCCCTTTATTCCCTGGCAACCTTTAAAAAAGCAACAAGGAGTCATCATCAAGTTCATCATTTTACAGTTTATTTAAAGAGGCCCCGAACTTCCCATTTATTTATTTTTACCCTTCCTAGAGGGTTTAGACTGTAATATTTGCTGCCTGTAAGGTACTTATAAATATAAATATGCACCCTTTTCTCCCTAAGGTACTAAAACAAATATGTATTTTTTATCTACCGGCTGGTGCATCGCCAGACTGGCCATAGGAAATCCCATGTAAATTTTGATACATTGAAATATTGGCTCCCCTATTGAATTTACAACAAAATTTTATTAGACTATTTTGAAGACGTTGATAAGATTAGCTCACATTCCAAATTTCTTTTTTCTGACAAGGCAATTAAAAGTTATTTAAGAAAAACTATTTGTAAAATCGTTGCATACCTGCTACATACCTATAATAGATCCACAATGTAAAATAAATAAAAATGTGACTTATTATCGAAGAGAGTATCCGACATGTTTTCTACGTTTTTTCCTGACAGACACATTCCAAATAAGACAAAAGTTTAAAATATCGTTCATAAGTTTGAGACAAAAGGTACTGTTATTAATAAATGCAACTGCTTAGAGCGAAATAATAATGTACTCGATGAAAGAGATCAAGAAAATATTGCCGATTTAGATGTTTTACTTCATGTAGAAGAAAATAAAGGATTTAGCACCAGGCTTCTTGGCAAAGTTGTAGGAAAGGATCACAGCACAATACTACGCAAATTAAAGAAACATAAATATCATCCGTACAAATATCAAAGATCCGAAGAGCAGATTTTTGTTTTGAAGTTATGGAAATTGCGAATAACGATAGGGACTTCTTACGCAATATTTGTTTTAGTGACGATTGCACCTTCACATTAAACAATGAACCAAACGTTCAAAACATCAGATACTGGAGCAAAGAAAATGAACACAGATTTGTATCTACAAGGACTCGATCCCCATTAAAAAGGTTAACGTTTGGGCGGGTATATTTGGACACCGGATTATTGGACCTTTTTTCTTGAATCACAATTTGGGAACAGAAACTTTTTTAGAACTATTACCAAATCAAGTGGGGGCGGCATTGGAAGAAATTGCACCTGACAATTAAGACATTTTCTTTCAAATGGATGGTTGTCCTGGACACAATTCACGAGAAGTAAGGGAATATGTTCAAAATGTTTTGAATGGACTCACTATAGGACCAAATTACACCATTAATTGGCCAGCTAAGTCTCCTGATCTTTCGCCAAACGACTTCTTCCTTTGGGGTCATATCAAAAATGTTATTTATACAAATTTGAGTTATCAAAATTTAGAAGAATTAAAAGTTTCAATTTCAGCGGCGTGCGATCGACTATCGGCATTTCAACTTCATAATGTAAGAACTGAATTTTATAATCGTTTAGGATATTGCTTAGCAGTAAACGGAGGTCTGTTTGAGCATCTAATTAAAAAACATTAGCTTTTAGTTTTAATGTGTTGTATTAAAACGTATTTTTAGACAGTTTTTAAGTGTGTTTTCACCTTCCTATAAAATTGTTTAATAATGTAAAAATCTCATTATGTAGTTCAATGTAATTACTTGTATTTATTAAATGATTACAAACATTATTTTCTCTTCAGTACTGAAAAAAACATGTTGAAATAACTAATACAAAGTAAAACGTGAATTAAAAAGTTGACAAGACATTTTATTTATTACTGGTGGATTTATTTAGGTACGTAGCAGGTATGCAACGATTTTACAAACAGTTTTTCTTAAATAACTTTTAATTGACTTATCAGAAAATAACGAAATTTAGTATGTAAGCTAATCTTATCAACGTCTTCAAAATAGTCTAATACAATTTTGTTGTAAATTCAATAGGGGAGCCAATATTTCAATGTATCAAAATTTACATGGGATTTTCTATGGCCAGTCTGGCGATGCACCACCCGGTATACTACGTTGTATTATTTTAACATATGATTCATTTATATTAAAATTTTGTTTTACGTTAAGAATATGATTATTAGTGATTGCATAAAAGTCTGTGTAATTCCTATGGCATTTTCATTTTTAAAATAAGTGCATAATGCCAGCAAGTTACATGCAATATTAATATTTTTATAACTTTGACCTCTAACGGCCGTAGGTTTATGACAACATATGACTTGTAGATAATATTTCTATGTTATTTTAGGGACGCTTAGGCAAAGTTTTAAACAATCAAAAATTTATGGAGAAAAGAAAAAAAAAACAAATTTCGTTACTAATTATTTTATTCTTATTAATAAATATATATATACAGCGAGTCCGCATTATATGAAAAATTTGTTTATTATTTAATCTAAGCAAAATTTAAGTTTGGCATTAGTTTGTGCCTCGAATTCGATACAAAAATTATGCTTAATCACTCTCCAAAGAAAACCATATAATATAATATTTTTTTCAAAAATTTGTTAAAAGTGGCATAATTTGGGTAAAACAAGTTGTTTCTTTTATATACATACTTGTACAAATTCTAAGTTATCCAGAATAAAGTTAACTTTGTCACTATTTTTGGTAAATTAAAAAAACTTTTAAAAACCTACTTTGTCTAACTTATAAAACGTATTTGTGGGTAAAATACATACTCTCTAATAGTATTTCTATAAGATTTTTTTTACTTCGTATTTAGGAAATATCAAAATTAGAAAAGGAAAATTTTAATATAAGTAATGCAAAGTGAAAATTACTTTTACTTTTACAAGTAAAATTAGGCAGCCAACTTTATGAAAAGTCAATGCGGACGAAAATGAATTAAAATTAAGTAATACTAAATCAACATTTTATTATTTAAAATCGTATTCTTTCGTTAAATGGACATTTTTTAATAGATTAGGGTTCTTCTTATAGTAGGGGAGCTGGTGTCAGAAAAGGCGACCGATCCGCACAAGTTTTTAACTTGATTCATATGATAGAATATGCAATTCTGCCAACGAAATTGCGTTTTTTCGACCTCAGACTGGTCAATATTTATTGTTATTTAAGAAAAACAATTGTAAAAAACGGAACAATTTTGACCAATCTGCACAAACCTCAAAATTTGCATACTCCGTCGGAAAAATCGTTCTGCCCAGGTTTTTTCGACGGAAAAATTTTGGCTAAATTTTGACCAATCTGCACAAGTTCCAAAATGGTGAATCCAAGTTTGTTATGTTAAATCAAGTCCTTGAATACCATTCTGCCACCTTTAAATGGTCAGAAAACCTTTCTGCCAAGCGATTTTCCGAGAGGAAAAACTGGAAAATTCAACCAATGTGCACAAGTTCGAAAATGGTAAATCCGAGTTTGTAATGTTAAAGTAAGTCCTTGAATAACATTCTGCCACCTTGAAACGGTCAGGAAACCGTTCTGCTGAGCCATTTTCCGCGAGGAAAAACCAGAAAATTCAACCAATGTGCACAAGTTCCAAACTTTACACACGGCTTTGTAATTGCACAAGAAGCTTATGCCAACTATTCTGTCAGCTTGAAACAGTCCAAAAAATATTCTGCCAATGTTTCAGGGAAATCCATAAAATAAGTAGAATAGTCAGAGCAAAATTCAAACTATAAATAAAACATGTTCAATAGTTTTTTATGACACCTTCTTGAAAACCCAATCTGGTAATGATGTGTGAACCCGATCAAGTGATGGCTAAGGTGGGAATTCTGCTCATCTTGTTAAGAATTTTTTATCAACATTATAACATGTTTACACAGAATAAAGCACCCAGCCTGAAGATGCCAAAAATATTGGCGACTATTGCTGACCAAGAAATGAAGCTAATTTTCATTTCATAATCCCCTATTGAATATGTTTTATTTATAGTTTGAATTTTGCTCGACTATTCTACTTATTTTATGGATTTCCTTGAAACCATGGCAGAACATTTTTTGGACCGTTTTAAGCTGGCAGAATAGTTGGCATAAGCTTCTTGTGTAATTACAAAGCCGTGTGTAAAGTTTTATAACTTGTGCACATTGGTTGAATTTTCGGGTTTTCCTCGCGGAAAATGGCTCAGCAGAACAGTTTCCTGGCCGTTTCAAGGTGGCAGAATGGTATTCAAGGACTTAATTTAACATTACAAACTCGGATTTACCATTTTCGAACTTGTGAACATTGGTTGAATTGTCCAGTTTTTCCTCTCGGAAAATGGCTTGGCAGAATGGTTTTTTGACCATTTCAAGTTAGCAGAATGGTATTCGAGGATTTGATTTAACATAATAAACTTGGATTTGCCATTTTGGAGCTTGTGCAGATTAGTTAAAAATTTTCCGCGGAAAAACCCCAGGCAGAACGATTTTCCGACTAGTTAGACATGGTAGAATAATTCGGGATGCCTTTTTTTGGTAAAAAGAAGAAGTTTGCAAATTTTGGGGTTTGTGCGGATTGGTCAAATTACTTCTCTTTTTTGCAATATTGGGGATCGTTTATTAACAAAATGGGACTTATTTGGGGTGGCAGTAACTTTTTTTTGTTAACAGTAGGTGTTTTTCTAGCTTGTACATATCATTAGAAAGTTGTGCTGATCGGTTATGTTTTCCTGACACCAGCCCCCCTACTATTAAGTATATCAAAAAAATTTTGACAACTATATTCAAGTTTACAATAAGCATTACACGTAACGTTTTAACTGTATGTGATGATTTTCCGATGTCCATAAGGCATTCATCAACGAAAACACTCGTTCTGTAGAATAAGCTTTATCCATAAATTAAATAATTTACTGACATGCGGGACACAAGAGGCATATTGCGGGACAATTTTATTAATCATGCGGGATTACAACCGGTCAATACGGGACGTCATTCTGCAGGACGGTTGGCCGCCTTAAAGTAAAAACTCTTGAGTGTTTTAAATGGTTAGCATGTTCAAAATCCCCAAAACGTTTTAAATTAAAATACCAAAGTCACAATTAAGTGGCAGTAACTGCTTTTAAATCCTTAATTAAACAAAATATAATAGGTTTCATTAAGTTAGCTTATAACACTATGGGGTTTTAAAATACGTTTAATATTTAAAACAACAGGGCCGGATTTAACTTTTTGCCGCCTATAGGCTAATATATTTTTGCCGCCCTAATATGTCAATATTTTTTGGATATTAGAACGAAAAATTTAGTATTAAAAGAATATAAACTTAACTAGTAACTCACATAAAAATTTAATAAACAAATTTAACAAAAGTAAATTATATAGAAAATTAAATAACAATTCTTTAAAGCAAACAAATTTCATAATATTAAAACAAAATATAAATTTTTGGTAAAACAAATAGGTCTTTTTTAAACTATGTATTATTTAATTATAGGCAAAACCCTATACCAAAATTTCCTCTTTTAACCTTTTTTTCTGCATAATCATTATTAATATCATTAAAATTTACGATTACATTTTTTTTTAATTAATCGTAAATTTACTGCCCATAATATTTGCTGCCCTAGGCTTCAGCCTACTCAGCCTTTGCGAAAATCCACCCCTGCAAAACAATATAATTATGGTGTTTATTTGTAAAAGTAAAACACTTATCTCAACTTTACCATCCTTTTTTTGTACTAATTTTGATATTTTCAAAGAACGAAGTAACAAAGTAAAAAAAAAAATCGGAAGTAAGTTGAAATAAATACCTTAATGTGGGTTAGATAAACCAGATTTTTATTTTTTATGTATCAAAAATAGTAAAAAAATGAATTTCATAGTAGGTGGCCAAGAAATTGTACATGAATACTGAACACAAACTAATGCTAAGCCTAAACTTAATTATATATATATATATATATATATAAAATATATATAATATATATATATATATATATATATATATATATATATATATATATATATATATATATATATATATATATATATATATATATATATATATATATATATATAATATATATATATATATATATATATATATATATATATATATATATATATATATATATATATATATATATATATATATATATATATATATATATATATATATATATATATATATTATATATATAAATATATATAAATAATATAACATTAATGTATTTTATACTATTTATACTTAATTCCTATGACAAAAGTTTTTATTTCCATTGGTTTCAGTGTAATAGTAAAATCATCTGAATCTTTTAATTTTCTGGTTTTTGTTGTCGTTTCTTTATTAAACCATATTCGAATATTCTCTTCCAGCCACTGGTTTCCTCCTAATGTTGTTTCTTTAATAGATACAACTTCAAATGTTGAAAACAAATCCTTAAATAAAGAAATGTCTTTTTTAAGTTTAGTTAAACAAAAAGGTGTTGGTCTTAATGCAAACACGCAATGTGGGCATCAACCAAAAGTTTAAAGGTGTTAACCCAATGCTATGGCCATTCGATCAAAAAAGTCCACCCAGTATAAAATAAGCGATTGCCCGTGATTTTTGCGCAATAACGAAATTCCACGAAAAATTTAATTGTTGCCTACTTACATACTGATAAACATGTGTAGTTAGGCAACACATCTTTTATGGAGCCATTAGTTTCGATTGTTTTGCTTTTGTGATGTGATAATATTTGTGGTTCAGAGTTTTTGGATTGATAAAAACCCTTATTTAAGTGATTATGTTTATTAAATTGGACATAATTTTTGTTTATTGTTTGTTACTTATAATATCGTAACAAAATGACTCAGGTTGTATGGTTTTGTCTTAAATCTAAGGGTAACTACCCGGCTTTTTTTACTTTAGGTAAGTATTTCTTATATTTAAATTAGATGTTCTTTGAGATTAACGTTAGAAAACGAATAAAAATAATTTATCAATTATGAATTATAGAAAATAAAATTTCAAAGGAAATAGCAGTGAGAAAAGTAAGGCAATCTTAACTATCTTTTAGATGATTTCCCAATGTTTGTGTATTTCTGTGGATTATTAAAAAAAAAAGAAATAAGGTACTTTTATTTCATTTAATAATTTACTACATTCTTTTAAAGGATCAAAATTATTAGTTACTGGGCAGACCAGGCAAATTTTAATATACACAGGTCCCTCTAATTGAATAAAAGAAAGTACAATTTTATGTTAAAATTCCTTTTTGCTTTTTCTGTATTTGTTTAAAAAGAAAATAGATTTTTGGTTTCTTAAACTTACATTATCAACTTTTTAAGCTCGACATACTGTAGACACATAATATTTAACGGTTACTGTTACAATGGATACCTAGGTACCAAAGTTACTAAACATTTTGATTCTATATTTATTATTTCTCTTATTCTGTCTCATGAATGTTTGTTATTAGTGAAAAGTATATGTATGTATATGTATATAATCTTAGGATAAGATTAAACTCATTTACACTATCTTGCCCTTCTTTTATCACAAAATTAGTGATAAGTACGTGAAACTATCATACAATGTTTGAAATTTATTTTTTTAAAATATCGACCATTTAAATAGAAGGCTGTAAAGTGGCGCCATCTATTCTTTCCATGTTATATCAGATGATATAAAATCCAATATTACACAATAATTTTAAATATTCTATGGTAGTGTCGTTTATTTATTATTATTTACGAAAATAATGTCCTAAAAGTAATTTATAAACCAGTTATTACGGCAGAATATATTTTTTTTGATAAACTAAGTATTAAGATTCTATCTAAAACTGTAAGTTTTTTTTATATTTTGAGTATCTAAGTCAGTAAGAGAAAGAGTATAAAATATTTTTTAATATAAAATAAACGTAATTTAAAAAAATAATTATTTTATTAAAAAAAAACCTTCTCGTAGAGGTTTTCCAATGTAATAATTTTTAGTAGAACATGTAGCTACCTAAAGGCGCGTACAGACATAGAACAAATCTTCGTTTCGCAACATCGTCGCTCAACAATTTTTTGTTACGCATCGAAGTTCGGTGTTTCGATAAATTATTGTGTATCAAAACAACGTCGTATAACCTATAGCAGAACAATCAGACGTTCCATCTTTTCCATGTACCATTCTAATTAATAAAAATAAATGTATTGGCGCGCTCTTGTTACGCATTCCCGTCCAAACTTGCAAACAGACGACGCAACATCAGCCCATATCATCTCTTTGAAGTGACGCTGAAAAACCGACAACTGATGGGACGCCGTAATGTTTCGATGTTACCGAGTTACGGTATTACGATTACCGTCCACACATGATACGAACGTGTTACAATCAAGGAAGTTTAAAGGTATATGGAAGCCCAATACTATAGAACAAAATTGTCCAGGCGTGAAGGGCAGCGGGAATCGGGGGATTGGCCCCGCGGAGTTTGCGCAATGAATAGTAGGTCAGAGCCGGACTTCCATAATTCTTTGTTACTATCTATAAAGTTGACATCATCAATTGTCAAATTCAAGCATTCACTTTTTTTATTTTTTGCACAAAATTGTTGGTTATTAAACGATACTACCATAGAATATTTAAAATTATTGTGTAATATTGAATTTTATATCATCTGATATAATATGGAAAGAATAGATGGCGCCACTTTACAGCCTTAAAGGGTCGATATTTTTGGGAGTTTTGTATTTTTACCAAAAATCTTAGTAAATAAATAAAAACACGATTTTTTAAAAATAAATTTCAAACATTGTATGATAGTTCCATGTAATTCCATCACCAATTTTGTGATAAAAGAAGGGCAAGATCGTGTAAATGAGTTTAATCTTATCCTAAGATTGTGGTTGTACATTAAAAAGTGAAATCTTTTATAACTGCTTTTTAGGCATATAACTATCACTAATAACAAATATTCATGAGACAGAATAACAGTGATTAATAATGTTTAGTAAACTTTGGTACCTAGGTATCCATTGTAACAGTAACCGTTAAATATTATGTGTCTACAGTATGTTGAGCTTAAAAAGTTGATAATGTAAGTTTAAGAAACCAAAAATCTAATTTCTTTTTAAACAAATACAGAGAAAGCAATAAGGAACTTTAACATGAAATTGTACTGTCTCTTATTCAACTAGAGGGACCTGTATAAATTAAAATTTGCCTGGTCTGCCCAGTAATTAATAATTTTGATTTTTTTAAAGAATGTACTAAATTATTAAATAAAAAAAAAAGTACCTAAATGTAAACCTTTTTTTTTTTTAATAATCCACATAAATACACAAACATTGTGGAAATCATCAAGAGATTTAAAATTTCCCTACTTTTCTCACTGCTATTTCCTGTGAAATTTACATTTTCTATAATTCATAATGGATGTTTTTATTTATTTGGTTACCTAACGTTACGTCTCAAAAAGCACCTAATTTAAATATAAGAAATACTTACCAAAGAAAAAAAAGCCAGGTATGTTCCCCTTAGATTTAAAAACAAAACCGTATAACCTCTAGTCATTTTGTTACGATAATATAAGTAACAAACAATAAAACAAAATTATAGTTACAATTTAATAAACACTAATCACTAAAATAAGAAGGTTTTTTCAATGAAAAAAAATTCGCAACCACAAAATATAATCACACAAAGCAAAACAATCGAAACTAAACGGTCTTAAAGATAATGTGTTGCCTAACTACACACTGATTTATCAGTATATAAGTAGGCAACACATTAAATTATTTCGTGGAATTTCGTTATTGCGCAGAATCGGCGGGGCAAGTCTGATAGTTATTTTCATACTGGGCTGGACATTTTTTGATCGAATGGGCGATAGCATTGGGCTTCCATAAACCTTTAAACTTCCTTGGTTACGATACGATGTTTTGTTCTATATGTGTACGCGCCTTAAGAAGATTTTTTTTCTGTCGCAAAACATAAATTTATTATTTGATCTGGTGTTTTAGAAAAAGACTTACTTTTTAGTAGGCTTACTCTAGTGTAAATTCGTTCAACATTTTATGACATATTTCTGACGTCAATAAAATAAGTCGGTTTAGGTTAATTAGGCTGTATCTGACATTATTTAATTTAATTGGTAAAAAGCGTAAATAATTAAAAAAACACTGATTTTTTTTAGCTATTTATGGTACTAGTGTGTTAATATACATACAAGTCACGCGATAAAAGTTTAGCCAAATTTCTCAAATGCCTTATATGTAATAACACACGTGTTCCATACAATATTTTATTCAAAACTGTCATATGATTATAATATAAAGTTAAAGTAAGATACATAGAAAAGATTCTTGAAATAAAGAAAAAAAACCCTATAGTATATTACTAATTTATCAGATTATGTGACATAGTAATTAACAGTTGGATTTTTCTTGCAACAATGAAATTTTACAAAGAAGGTTGCGGTTTTGTAACTAAGGTGATTGTTTATTTAAAAAAAAAAATATTTGTCAAGAACTGAAAAAGTCCTAGAATGGAAAACTCTCAAGTTTTTTTTTCAGATATGTCTCACTAATTGCTAAAAAGGTTACAGCCCATTATTATCTTTGGCAAAAAAATTGGAAAGAAATAAAATTTTCCACGCCCTCTACGGCTAAACCAAGCAATTTTAAATTTTTTTTTAGTAGCATTAAAACCCCAATGAAATCACCATATTTTTTTAGAATAAGGGCTAACAACACAATAAGAAGACACTTATATCTGTGCTTATATAGTCTAAATGGATTATTTATTTATAAAATGAAATTACTTAATTTCATAATCTTGACTTGACCAAATATTGTTACTCAGAACTTCTCAATAAAACTTAAAGGGATGCCTTATTATGTTATCATTATCAGACACACGGTAATATGCTAAAAGAGATTTTTAAAATCGTTATCAGAATCGTAATAGAAAATTTTCATTTTTTCATTAAAGACTCTCAATCCCGTAAAAGCAGTACTACATACCTTTATTATTTTATATTAATTCGAAAATAAGTGAATACTTACTTTGATATTAACTGTTACTGTTTGGGAGAATTGGTTTTCTTTTCCAACGAAATTTTCATTCTTAATAATTTGTGAGGGTTCCCCGGGGTTAATTTTTAAAAATGGGCTTGTCTGGCAACAAATTATTTAAAAAACCGAGAACTAAAAAAAAAAAATTTTTTGGTATATCAATAAAAATAACATAATATTCTAAATTAGTATCAAGCGCATTGTGTGCAGCTTATCCCCAAGAAAATATCTAAAAGTTTCATTTCTAACTAAGGCCCAAAAAACTCTTCTCCCCTTGTTTGCAAGGTTAGGGGGAAAAAATTTCTTATTCTCAAATTTTAAAGTAAATATTTGGAAAAAAAAGTAATTATATAAAACACAAAAATTTGGATTCCGTTTTAAAAAAAACTGGGGAACAGATCTTTTATCTGTTTTTTATGACCAACTAACTAGCATTTAAAAAAAAACCCAAATTTTTTTGACCAGTTTAAAAACCCTTTTAAAAAAAAAACATCTTATCGGTGTTTCTTAACATATAAACGATTAAGTTCTGTAAGCTAAGCATGCGTATGCATCACGGGAGCAATGAGAAAACTTTTCCAACCCAGCCCCCGAAGTGCTGCTAAACCTGCCGCCACTACACATCTACATACAGGGGGAAAAAAAAGGCGGTACTCTATAGGCTCAAAGGAAGTCAAAGTCCCCAAATTTAGAACACCGAAGGACTCCAAGATGGGAAATAGAGGAGGACCAAGAGGTCAGCTCATTGTTTGAGATGCCCTCAGACAAAAGGTAACTCCTCGTTTCATCTTCAATAGACACTTTTGTATTGTCATACCAGATAGGGGGGGCTGGAAGGAGGCCCTCCAATCAAACCGAATATCCCCGGATACAGATGGCCCAAAAACCCAACAATGGTGTAGGAGCTGGCATCTATGGAGATAAGCCTAGAGAAAAGGTAATCTTAAGTCTCGGTCAGCACGCCACGGTTTTCCAAGCGGAAATCGCAGCAATAGTGCATTGCGCCGTGAGGATTAAAGAAAAAGGGAGTTAAGGAAAAAATATCGTTATTTACTCAGATAGCCAAGCGGCCCTGAAGGCCATCAGTTCCCCAAAAGTTAATTCCAAACTAGTCGGGGACTGTATACAGGCCCTGGAAAAAGTCGGCTTGGCAAACAAACTTACGGTAGCCTGGGTACCAGGCCACGAGGGCCATTCAGGCAACGAAGATGCCGACGACCTAGCCAAAAGAGGATCAGCCGCGGAAATTATAGGCCCGGAGCCATTCTGCGGTATCTCGGCAGGTCTCTGCAAAGCATCTATTAAGAGTTGGGTAGACAGACAGTTTCAAAGCTGGTGGGTACAAACACCGGGACAACGACAGGCAAAGCAGTTCATTAAGACCCGCTCGGCCATGTTTACATCGGACCTACTGAGCCACAGCCGTAAGGTCGTAAGGATAATGGTAGGTCAACTAACAGGACATTGTAAACTCAACAAGCACCTGGAAAGAATAAACCTGGTAGGTTCTGCCAGGAGGCTGAAGAAACAGCCTTACATGTGTGGTGCCATTGCGAAGCACTATGCAGGCTTAGGTTTACTAGGCTTGGGGAGGAGAAGCCAAAACCGGCAAGTTATATGGAGTGGCCAGTGTCGAGACTCTGGAGTCTAGTTAAGAAGAGGAGCCTGGACAACGTACTCTAAAGAACGATAGGAGAAACCACAATAAATCTGGTAAGGTTGCAGTGGTGGAGGTCATTTTTCGCCATCTCCGCTCAAATAATCTAATCTAATCTAAGTTCTGTAGAATAAAAAATGATTTAACTTTTGTGAGCGCCACTTTTGAGAGTGACCTTAATTAGTATAAACACATTATATACAGGTGTAGAAAGTTCAAAATCGAACATGGACGTTTGGCAAGTAGAACAAAGAAAAAAATTAACCACCAAAACAGTGAGATCGAATTTAAACTAGGACATACGCGCCAAAATAGTTTAAACGGCGTACGCTTGACGAAGGTTGACTTATGATATAAATATGCAGGTGGAAGGAAGGTGCAGGTCGAATCGCCGGTCTTCGCTGTTCGAAACAGCGCTTGATATAGGCATCGACACATTGCGAAGCTTTGTCTCACTTCTCTCACACAGTTTTAGGGGTTGTCCGATTCTGTTCGATACTTTACACTTTATCCCTATGTCCGGTTTTGGATTTTCCACACCTATATATTACTCTAGGATCTTCTAAAACCTTCTTACTCCCTAGAGTGTCCAGGCTGTGGAACCTTTTGTCTGTAGAGATCTTTTGTTTTACTCAAAATCTTTAAGTCACGTAAAATAAACTACCTCTTACTTTACTTACGACACCCACGGTGTATTAGTACTTGGGCTTTCAAGATAAAAGCAAATCTGATAGTAGTTAGATGAGTGTCCACTGAGATGACGCAGTTTACCTATGCGATGTGTATATCCTGTTTGGAAAACTTTACTTAGATTTAACTTGCGGGTAGTTCAAAGAAGGTAATTATTTGCACAACTTTGGTCGCGGCTAAGGTTTTCGCTTACCCGACTCTTTTTAATACCCGGGTATCGGGTATTATTTTTTCATATATCCGGGGATACCCGGGTACCCGGGTATTTGCAATTTTTTTAGAAAAAGACAATTTTCTTATAATCATGTTTTATTTTATTTCGGAAGAGTGAATTATGTCAGTAAGTCTTCTTAGATCACACAGTTAAACAGTCTTGTTCTCATTAGCTAATTAGGAACTAAAATGACTTTTTACTTCAATACATTCTGTTATACAATAACAAAAATATAACTGAATAAACTTTCTTCTCTGACAGTTGAAAATTAAACATAACACACAGTTAAACAGCCTTATATTCATTAACTGATGAACTAAAAGTACTTTTCATGACTAAAACTTTTTGTTATGTTAAAATATGAAACAATTTCGAAAATTTTAGTACAAGGTCGAAAAAAAAATTGTTTTTCGCGGTCTTTTTTGAACCAGGCTTGAATTTTGTTCAGATTCAGATTGAGAAGACGATGTCGATGGCACTTATTTTTCGCACGTAAAGTTCTGTTTTTCGATCTTTATTTTATGTATTTTAATAAAACACTTGTTGATGAGCATTTACAGGTTAATATTATTTTGCAAATTGAGCATTGTACTGATTCCTTATTCTGTATTTTTTAAAATACTTTCATACTTCAGAAACCGGACTATTTATTTTGCCTACGAAAAGTAAAATTTTATTGGTTATCCACTAAATATATTTTTTAAAATTTTGTATTAATAATATTAAATTTAATTACTCACCGTTTACCGAACAATACTAGAATTGCAAACAAAATATTTTCTACACTCCTATGAAAATAATAATAAAAACTATTTATTTAACCGGAAAAAAACAAAATACGGCGACTTAACCAAACCTAACCACAAATTTACTGCATTTTTGTAAAAAACTCAACGCATTTTTTGAAGTTATTTTAATTGTTTGTAGTGCAAATTTGCTAATATTATTTTTTAGGCGCTACTTAGTTATACAGGGTGGCCGGCCATATTTTGACCCATTTTAATCGAGAATAACTTTGGAACAAATAAAGTTATCAAGATGCGGTTTTTGCAGATGCACTTATATTTCTTTAAAGTTTATTCTCGTACCTTCACGATTATTGTGACATTCATTAGCCAAAAAAATGGCCATTTTCCATTATAGGACAACTATGTTATTTTAATGGAACGCCCTGTATATGTTTATATATTTTAAAATTTAATCTTTCCCTTTAAAAAAATGTAACAAAGCTATGGTTATCTCAAAAAACAACGTATTTATTGACCTTCGAAAAATTGACCGCATCCACCAACAATATTATTTAACAATAAAATTTGCTTCATATGTTACAAAAAAAAAGGATCGCCAAAGGTTTAGGTTATTCACAAACTAATAGTTACAATAAGGTTACAATACTTTTTAAAAAAACTACTGTAAATGTTGAAAATGCCTTCCGCCGACTTCGACGCACTTATTTAAATTCGAAAAAAACTTATTAAAACTATTGACTGAAAATTCTTCAGGAATAATTTCTATTATGTTTCGGATATTAATTTTTAATTGCTCTAAATTTTGGGAAAGTGGACTATAACACCTCTCTTTCACATATCCCCACAGAAAAAAATCTGATACAGTCAAATCTGGTGAACGAGGTGGCCAGGAAATAGGGCCTCCTCTTCCAATCCACCGGTTTCCAAAAACGTTGGTCAGTAACCTTGGTAATGTTAGCATAATGTGGTGTAGCCCCATCTTGTTGAAATTGGACGAAATTCAATAGATTTTCTTCTTGCAATTGGGGATAAAAAAATATTTCCAGCATATCAACGTAAGTCCAAGAGGTTACAGTTGGTTCATGAAAAAAAATGGCCCATAAATTTTTGCTTTGACATACCCACCAGACTGTGACTTTTGGCGAATCTCTAACGTGTTCGTTATATTGTCGAGGATTTTCTGTTCCCAAAACCTAGTTATGCTTATTTACTATTCCATTGAGGTGAAATGTGTTCGTCTGACATTATTAGTCTATCCAAAAAATGTATATTGTTCCTTACTAAATTTTGAATTCTCTGGCAAAATTCACCCTTTGTGGAAAATCAGTTTCTTTTATTTCTTGTAACATTTGAATTTTGTATGGCTTTTATTTAAGTTCTTTTTTTTCATGATTTCTTGTACTGTGGTTTTTGGAATATGGACTGAACTTGAGATTTTTTTTTGACAATGTTGGATTTTTCCTGAGTTATCTCCAGAATTTGTAACGTTTTATTTAGCAAATTCTCATTGTTTACTAATTTCTTTTTACGGGCTAAAGATCCGGTACTCCAAATTTTCTGTACCAGATTTTAATTGAATTTTTGTGGGTGGAGCTTTATTAAACATGTTTCTAAATCTTCGCTGGGTTTCTTTATCGATTTGGCTTCGGCAAACATAATAACAAATTTTCCTTTTTCGCTTAACGAGAACATTTTGCGCTTCCTAATTAAAATAACTGTCAAAAATGACCAACAATGGCTGACAATGAGGCTTGTTGCTGTTATGGAAACGAGATAACTTTGTTTCCACAGGCGACTTTTCAAAAATCCTTTTAAAATAATATTCCCTATTCGACAAATAATTCTTTTGGAGGTCAATAAATGCGTTATTTTTTAAGATAACCATAGCTTGTGTACATTTTTTTAAAGGGGAAAATTAAATTTAAAAATATTGAAACATAAAGGTGTCGCATTTAAAATAACAAAGTTGTCCTATATCGGAAAATCGGCCATTTTGTTTTTGAGTTGGAATGTCACATAAAAATGATAAAGATACGAGAATAAACTTAAAGAAAATAAAGTTATTTGGGAAAACCGCATCTTGATATCTTTATTTGTTCAAAAGTTATTCGCGATCAAAATGGGTCAAAATATGGACGGTCACCCTGTATTTATTAAGTAGCGGTTGTTTTTTTTCTGATTTTTTTCGTTTAACATTGGATTTGTTATACTTACTTCCATAACATGCCCTTCTCGATATTTCTCAAAAGACACACCATTCGGAGATGCAAAGAAAATCCAAGGCTCAAGATTTATTTGTTGAACATACTCTTCTTTAAATGGATTAGTGTAGCTTGTAAGATCTGAATAAAAGTTAAACATATATAATAAATATAAGCAAGGGTAAAAATGTTAAATGGCCAGTTGCATCAATAATTTTAAGGAACCCTTAGCACAAGGTAATCTTTAAAATGGCTAAACAAGCAATGTGATTGGCTACATTAAAGATTTAAGAAATACTTAACGCTAAGGGTTTCCTAAAATTGTTGGTGAAATCGGCTATTACAAAATTTTGAAAAAAAAATACATAATGGCACCAGCCGAAAATGACATATATGTTAATAGTTATTTTCCTAATAAGTGCGCAAAGTGATACTTTTCCGCACTCCAAAGCAGTTAGACGAACGACGCGAAGCGGAGTTCGGTTAAGCTTTAAGTGCGGAAAAGTCACTTTGCGCAAGTTTAAGGAACAATACTTTTTCTACTTGCGAATACTTTTTCTACGAGCGTTTTATTAAAGAATATTATGATTATTAGAAATATACGAAAATTTCAGTAAAAATTGAAAATCCAAAGTAAATAATTAAATTTTTATATTAACTGATTATTAAAAAAAAACTATAATTAATTATTATTAACAATATTAATGTTAAAAGTACAATTAGTTGCATGTTGAAGGTTTATGGCCAATTTCAAATGATTTCTTAGGAACCTCGATGATGGTTCGCTGCTCGATGTTAAGACGAAATATTGTGTTTTAGCTGATTGAACAGCGTTTGTGGAACAGGACATTTCATCTGGATTCTTGAGAGTTTTTGGCTTGTTGCAGTTTAATTTTTTAAAACTTTTTACCCCTTTTTGTAGCCTGATGATTCTTCAATGTATCCCTCGGCTACCGTTGTCTATTTCCAACCGCCTAACCGCTTTATATATATGAGTCCTTTTCCGGAATTTGCAAGTAACGTTGCAGAAGATCGCCGGAAGCTGTGGCAGGTATATAGCTTTGGATTCGGCAACTTTAAAAATGCTGCTATCTCAGAAGGCATTTTCCCAAATGTATTGATCCCAACGCATTGTTGTGTGCAAATTCCCCTTTTGAAATTTACGAAAAACCGTTGATGTGTTGTCGGTGGCCGTAATGCTGTATACATCCGATATAAGAACAAATACTTTCCGTCGTTGATCTCTTCAGACAGGACGAAAGTATGTGAGGTATAGTTTTTTGCGTCTGGAATCTTCACAACAATTAGGTTGCCTTTGTCCTTGATGTCGGATGTTTTCATTTTTGCGAGTTCTTCTCGTCTGCAGGCGCCAGCAAGTCCGAAAATGGTCGCAATTTTTATCAAAAGATATATTTCATCAGGTGCTTTATTAATAAATGTAGATATTTCATCTTTTGAAAAAATCCTTGACTTTTTTGGCCGAAAGCCTACATTTTGTTTCTTAATAAATGCTGCTAACTTATAAAACTTGCCGATATCTACATTTTTCTTGATCTTTAAAACACTTTTCAGCATGGAGTATTTCGACCCTAAAGTATTTGGACTAAATTCCTTGCTTAATTTGAGAAATTAGGCTAAAAGTACCTCCTTTTTTAAAGTTCTAACGAATTTTTCTTCACACCATGTTTTAAATGAATTATACTGTTTCTCGTACTTTTCTTTTGATTTTGCCGGCAGGAGCTCTAAGTTGGCCAAACTTGCGGCTTTTGTCGGGCAATGCTTCCTCCATTCTTAGAAACTTATTTTAAACTTTTTACCGAATTTTCTGATGCTTCCGTGACATGAGAAAATGTTTATACTTGGTTGCTGCAGCAACAAGAAAAATTCTTTGATTTTTTATTGTTTAGCATGGTGTCTATGAAATACATGGTGCATGGAAAAAATATTAAAATGATTATAAAGAAAATTGATATAGAATATTTACTAAACGCCAAATGTATCTAAAATTCAATAAAGCACAATAAAAGAATATGTAGAACCTTTTTTTTTAATATTATTTCATCCAGAAATTATTAATAAATTAAAAAAATCGACCATAAATACGGCATAATATGTCAGAACAAAAATGCTGCACAAAAAGTTTGTGCGCAAAGCTAAACTTTGGTACATCATTTGCGGCAAATTAGTTTTGCGCACGCAATGAAAACCAATTATTTAGATAAAAAATACAATTGTCAAGGCCTTTGTCAGAAATGACATAATTTAAATATAATGTATGTTTAACAAAATACCTATGGTACAAATCATTGGCGCAGACAAGATTTAGGTTTTGGGTGGGGGGCTGCCCATATGAAACCGTATTATTTCGAAAAAACCTTTTTTTATTATTATTGCAAATTATGAAATAAAATCCTCCCAATACGCCTATATTAAAAATGACATGCGCAAATAGTTATTTTCCTAAAAGTGCAAGTATATTTCGAACGACGCCGTTGACGACGACGCGAAGCGAGTTCGGGCAAGCAGTCAAGTGCGGAAAAGTCACTTTGCTCAAGCGTTAGGAACAAAATTTTTCCTACGAGCGTCAGATAATACCAATATTAAAGCAATGATTATTTTTTAAATTATGTTTAATCTGAAAGAACTACTACAACATATTTATAAATGGGAATTATTTGTTGATAACATTTACAACAAAAGAACAGTTATTAGCATATTGTAAATTAATTGCAGAACCTGTAATTTCATTTAGCGGGTGGCTTATGAAAGCGTTTATTGTACGGCTTGATGAAGGTTGACTTAGCTCAGGAGGGGATTTGTCCATGGTCAATATTTTATACGACATATTCTTTTTCTGATTTGTGGATTCATCAATGTAGCTCTCAGCTACAGCCGTTGATTTCCAGCCCCCAAGTCGCCTGACATTGGTAATTCCTTCTCCAGAATCCGCTAACATAGTCGCAGAGGATCGACGAAAACTATGTCCAGTGTACTCTTCTGGATTTTTTAATTTTAGGTATGCAGCAATTTCTGAAGGCATTTTACCTATTGAATTTATTCCCACACATTGCGTACTGCATGCTCCTTGTTTATACTGGACAAAAAAACGTCTGTGTGGGGTATGTGGTTTTCGCAAATTTGCATATTTACGGTACAATTGCAGATGAAGTCCGTTATTTGTTTCATCGGACACTACAAAGATTCTGGAAGTGTTATTTTTACTGTCAGGAATTTTCACCACTATCAAATTTTCATTATCCTGTATGTCATCAATCATTATTTTTGTGTTCATCTCTCCTACAAGCAACGGCTAATCCAAAAATTGTAGCAACTTTTATTAGAAGGTAAATATTATCAGGTGCTTCTTTCATGAATCTTGAAACTTCTTCTTTGCTGAAAGTTTTTGATTTTTTTGGCCGGTATCCCATGTTTTGGTATTTAAGTAGTGATGTTAGCTTGAAATATGAACTTAAATCAAGGTTCCTTTTCACTTTGAGGACACATTTTAACATAGAGTACTTACTCCATAAAGTATTAGGTTTATATGTTTTTTGCAAATCCGCAAAATAGGCCAAGAACACTTCTTCTTTAATACTTTTTGTCCCCTTGCTGAAGCACCAGTTTTCGAAATGACTATATTGATTCTCATATTTTTCACGAGTTTTTGCTGGTAATAAATTCAAACTTACGGTATTTGCTGCATCCACGATAGAATCTGGTAGCTCCTCATCGGAACTACTCAATTTAAATGATTATTTTTGTCGGATTTTTATTTAATTAAAAAAGATAATTTGACGTCTTTTCATTAAAAATGCTTGTTTGTATTGAAATTCATTTGTTTAATTGCTTGTTCATATGGAAACGAAGAAAAAATCTGACATGTGTTAAAATCACCAAGATTACATATTGTTGCTTGACTTGTCATAATCATTTATTATTATTATACAGGGTAATTAAAAAAATATTTTTTTGTGTTTTAGTTGAAATATTGAAAATTACGAAGTAACAAACAAAAGAGAGAATAAACTAAAACTTGCAATGGCTTCGTATATTGCATGAAATAGCCTACAATTACTAAAATACATATAAATCTTGCTTACCTGTAAGATTTTAGAGTAGTTTTACTTTTCCGCACGACGGCGTGCAGAAAAATTCATTTTTTCGCACGCAGTGCGGAAAAGTGCAACTTTGCGCACTCAAATGCGCAAAAGTGGACTTTTCCGCACGCTCGTAGGAAAATATAATATCTAATACACCTTACATTCATTAAAACTTACATCTGTCAAAACTTTGTTAGTTAAAAATGGCATGTCAAACATAAAGAATGCACCATAATGCACTCCATAACTTCCACAATTTGATAAAAACCAAGGATTGCACATGAACGATCTTTGTACCAAATATAGTTTAATTGGAAATTCGTATCAATTTAAAAATACTTTTTTTTCATTATTTGCCATTTTAGAAAGTTTCTGTCTCACACAATCTGTCAAAATCGGATTATTCTCCTAACCGAATTATGAACAAAATTTTGTTTAATTTTTTCTATGTGTTTGGTTTGGTATACGCGCTCTTTTTAATCTATTTTTTTAAATTTAACTTCTCCAACATCTATATTAAAGTACGCTAATGACCCAAGCCCTTTTTTATTTTAAATATATTAATACATTGTTTTTTGTTAATTTTTTATGACCCTACAAACTGATGTATTGTTTTCTAAAAATATTGCTTACTTTCACTCCTGATCCAAATGTTTATACCAAAATTGGTTTAATCTGGCTGCCTTGATATACTATTTTTAATTTAAACCCCTTAAAAAAACCGGTTCATCTATGTTAACAAGTTCTTAAAGGGGCTATAATTTAATGGTTTAATTCGGTTTTCGTGTCCTTTAAATCTTTTTTCGCTACTTAGAAAAATTTGCTTTAATTTCTTCATAAAATTGACATCAGACAGACTTACATAGTGACATCAGAAGTTTTTCTTCCGTGTGTCAAAATATTTAATAACACAATTTAACCTTTAAAATAAACCATATTTTTTTAAATAATGTTTCTTTAATACGTGCTAAAACTCGTTTCTGGCGAAATTAGTCTACACTCGTGTCTTGTTCGTACTTTTAATTTCTCAACATTATTATTATCCGTCTTATAAGCTTTGCTCATAAAAATAGTGCGCGGTAGTGAGATCTAAAGATCTGGGTGACCATACCATGGATCCCCTTTTACCGATTTATCTGCCCGAAAATACTGCACACAAAAATTGTGAGTAGGCCTTACAAAATTAGGAGGCTCCTTATCTTTATGAAACTAGATATTCCTGTTCTTCTTTCAATAATTTTAAATATCTCGCCTAATTTAGATTTTCTTCAAATAAAATTGGTCCTATAACTTGACCACGAACAATTCCTGTCCCAATATCCGCTCTTTGTAGCCATTAAGTGTGTCACAATGTCGCAATGTAAAGCAAATGTCGATTCATCAGATAATAAAGTTTTCTTTGTCTTTAGTCCATTACTGTCGAGAGTCGAAGCTATCAATTATTTGCAAAATAGTTTTCTTTTATGATCACCTTTAGTCAGTTCCTGGAGAATGACTAGCAAGGATGGACATAGGAGTGAAATTTGTGCGCTTTAAGAATTCTTACTACTAATCATTATCAAATTTCTTTTTCAGTAGCTACCTGCCAGATAGGCTAGTAGGGTTATCTTTACCTATTATTAAGCTGGACCCCTTCACTAAGCGCACTTTCTCGATAAGTATTTGTTTTTCCTACATGTTCGTTTTTCTGAGACTGCTGGTTTATCTTGCTTACAGTACCTTGAGACATGGGTGGTATATTGGGGTATATCTCTCTGAATAAATGACTAACTTTATTTTGCGTTCTCGTCCAATCTCCGTATTCAATTATCATTATTATTGGAACATTATGTCTTTCTCATAAATAGGGCATTGCGTTTTACAATGGTTTCAAAATAATTTACTAAAATTGTGCAGTTAACTTAATATGCGCTTTAAGTGCAGTCATAAAAAAACTTAAATTTTGAATAAAAAAATTATCGTTAAGTCATATTTCAAATTTTGAACGTGCTGCATAAATACATATTTCATAGCAAAGAGCGCGACTTAAAATACTAATCAACGGTTTCATGCATTTTTTAAAAAAATAACCTAACTTTGATTCATTGAATTTATTCCAAGTTATAGACGCGCACTGAAAGTAGTGCATATACGAATATATTGAATAACGGAACAGAAGAATTGGCACAAAACTTTTATACCCTATATACAATCTTTTGTATATAATAAGTGACTGTTATTATACCTAATTAATTCTTACTTTTGTTTCGTAATAAAAAGTAGTGCAATCCTTTAGTTACCACCCCAGCTCCGTATGCTTGTTCATTAAGAGGTTCAGCAAGGGCACCTGGACCTCCACTCATTGTATTTCTGTGAACCTAAAACAGTACTGCATCTTTAAAATATTAGTTTATTAGAGTACTAATTTACTATTGTTTTGTAACACCTTATATAAAAACACATTGACAGTATAGCTTTCTAATTCTAACTGAATTTTGCAAAGGTCTATGTTGCCTTTTATAAAACAATGGAACAGAATCTAAAAGTCTGAAATTAGTTAAAAGAATCATTTTAATATAGGATGCAAGAAAAGTGCCAAATGGATGATTCTAGAGCTTTCAGGACCCTTCGTATTAGTCGTCGAAATGGGGTAAAGCTGGGGTAATTTTTTAAAGTGAATTAATAAACCAAATTGATTAACTATATATATACATATATATATATATATATATATATATATATATATATATATATATATATATATATATATATATATATATAATATATATATATATACAACGAATTCTTGGATAGAAATAAAATAAACAAACTTGTTTGGCGTAAATATATTCAGGGGGGCAAGGCGGGATAGTTCTTGTAAACACACTAAATGGCAACATTGATTAAACACACTAAATAACATCACTCCGGAAATAATAAGTTTTTAAATGTTTATGGCATTGCACCATAAATGACATTTTTATAAATCGATTATTCTTTATTTAAAAAAATAAAAATAAAACCACAAACCCATTTTTGTTTGTTATCTGAAGTGACAGAAAAGATATTTCATTCACTTTAGATGCTCAATTCGATTGCTATTGATCAAGTCAGTTTACAAAACGTGTTATTGAATAATACCACCTACTAGAAAGAGATAAAATGACATCGAAGTGCCGTACAACACCTGATTTAATATAATTTTTTATTAAACGAATACAGCAGCTGTACAAATAAACCATGTTGCCGGTGCAATGGGATCTTGGACTGACAGTTTTAATAAATGTTTATATTTAAATCAATGTTGCCTATATTAACACAAAAACCAATATTTTTAAATAATTTTATTACATTTTCAAGATAATTTCCTGATTTTGATTTTTGAGATCTGGCAATTTGTTTACGTTTTTTCTTGCGTTAATTCTAGTCCTTGAGTTCGTTTGTATATATATATATATATATATATACAGGGTCCTGCAGCTCAGCTCCGGTCTTTGTAGCTCATTATTATTCACTGTAAAATTTTCATATTTTGCATACGTTACCTTGAACCCACGGTGCATTTCAGAAAAATAATTTTGGTTATACAGGGTGTCACAAAAAAGTGTGACGTCACGATGGTGGATTTTTTTAAATGAAATGCTCTGTATTTTTTTGTATATTTAGGTACCTCTTGTGGTTATTTATATTCCTCTAAAATTTTGTCATCATCGGTTTAGTAATTTCAGAGAAAAAAAAATAAAATATAACAAATAACTGTTTTGCACTATTGAATTTAAAAATGAATAAAAATACCAATAATGCTTGATTAATAGAACTAAACAAAGAACTTATTAAGTAACGTAATATTAGCCGCTTAGGTCATGTTTGGTTAATTCGAACTATACTGGGTGTCCAAAATCCAGTGTCAAACTTTTCAAATTTGAAAGCACTTTATTTTTCTTATTTTAAATGTGAGCCCCTGTATATTTTTAGGTCGTTAGATGAAGAATTTAAAAACAAACATTTTTCTAATTTTAACCCTTTCGAAATTTCTTACACATTAAAAGTTATTCGTTGAAAACTCATTTTGGCATCTATTTTAATAGTAATACCATGAATAAAAATGATAGGTGGCTATGAAAAACAATTTATTTCAATGGAGTTTATTTAACTTAAAGAATTTTATTTTGACATATTATAAAAATTCGAGTTAATTATTATTATTTATTAATTAAATTAAATTAATTTAATAAATAACCTATAAATCTTAAATAAACGTAATTTTTAATTTTGGCTAACATTTATGTAACTTTAACCAATTTCTAAGTAATAATTAACGTTATTAGGAAACTCTAATGTCAATAAATTGTTTTTCGTAGCCACCTACTATTTTTATCCAGTGATATTACTATCGAAATAGATGCCAAAATGAGTTTTCAACGAATAACTTTTAATGTGTTAGGAATATTGATAGGGTTAAAATTAGAAAAATGTTTGTTTTTTAATTCTGCATCTAACGACCTAAAAATATACAGGGGCTCATATTTAAAATAAGAAAAATAATGTGCTTTTAAATTTGAAGTGTTTGACACTAACTTTTGGACACCCTGTACAGTTCGAATTAACCAAACATAACCTAAGCGACTGACATTACGTTACTTAATAAGTTCCTTGTTTAGTTCTATTAATCAAGCACTATTGGTATTTTTATTCATTTTTAAATTCAATGGTGCAAAACAGATTTTTTTTTATATTTTATTTTTTTTCTCTGAAATTACTTAACAGATGTTAACAAGATTTTAGAGGAATATAAATGACCACAAGAGGTACCTAAATATACAAAAAAATACAGAGCATTCCATTTAAAAAAATGCACCATAGTGACGTCACACTTTTTTGTGACACCCTGTATAACCAAAATTATTTTCCTAAAATGTGTTGAAGGTACTTATGCAAAATAGAAAATTTTACGGTGAATAATAAATGAGCTACATAAGACGGGAGGTGAGCTGCAGGACTTATATATATATATATATATATATATATATATATATATATATATATATATATATATATATATATATATATATATATATATATATATATATATATATATATATATATATATATATATATATATATATTAAAGTGGTGAAAGAACATGGTTTTATTGCCACAAAATTTGGTACTTTCCAGGCTGGGCAAAGAAGAATCTGCGGTTCTTGTAAACACAAGAGTTGAAATATATATTTGTATATGGATAGTTTAGAACATAATACCAATATGAAAAACGGGTGACATTAAAAAGTCAATTTGGATTCTGGTCAAACCAAATTTTGCGAATGAGCTTGGTTCTACAAACGAAGATTACACTTTCTGCCTTAGAAGAGTTACTCCAGATCACAGAAAAGAAATGGTGCTAGCAATGTGCCTTTTTTTGTCTCCAACTGTATTTTAGTTTATTTTGTACCGTACAAATATTGTTGCTGTTATTTTGATCTGCAATTTGAGTCCAAAAAAAGCCCAGACTTATTTCTTTTACTAAGTTTGGCATTTTCTTTTCTGTTCGCCTGCTTTTTTTAGTTTTTATTATGAAAGGCTACTCGTTTTTTTTTTAACATAATCTAACCAAATCATCTGTCACACCCCCTTCGCCTTACCTATCGGTAGATACCTTTAAATCATATAATCACAATAAATCATTTACCTTTAAAAAGAGTTTTCTTTATAACATCGATAATTTAGAACTTATTCACTGAAAAAGCAGTGCGAAATAGTTTTTGATAAGAAGAAGATGGCACTTTTACATTTAAATTTTATTCCATAATTTGTGTTCGATTTAGTAAAGCATCACAGAGTGTCGAGGCTATGTTTGCTTAAGCTATGACATTACTTTATAATACAAAATTTACCATTAGTTCAAGAAACATATTTTCGGGACTAGTTCCACCCTGAGCTCGGTCAGTAAAAACAGTTACTTCTTGATCATCGGTAATACTTTTAAAAAATATATTTGTTGTAACTGGATAGTAGTTTCCAGCTTCAGGTTCTGCAATTGATATGTTCCAAGTTGGCCTGTAGTTTCTAATCCGACGTATTGATCCTCTTCCATTTGTATCAGTGTAAAAACTGCCATCATGCTTATTATTGTCAATTCCATATCGGCAAACAACCTCTACTCCCTGTTTTTCGCTAAAAATAAAGGACATCCTATATCATGTAAAACTATCGAGAAATAAGAAAAAAACATTAGCCAGAAATCGTCCTTTAAAAGGGTAAATGAAAAATTTAATAATAAATAAAGATAAGGCGTAATCGGGGGGACCAAGAGGTCAGCTCATTGTTTGAGATGCCCTCGGACAGGTCAACCCCTCGTTTCATCTTCAACTGACACTTTCGGATTGTCATACCAGATAGGGAGGACTGGAAAGAAGGCCCTCCAATCAAAGCCGATCATATCTAGTATACAGATGGCTTCAAGACCAACAAGGGAGTAGGAGCTGGCATCTATGGAGGCAAGCCTAGAGAAAAGATAACCTTAAGTCTTGGTCAGCACGTTACGGTTTTCCAAGCGGAAATCGCAGCAGTAATGCATTGTGCCGTGCTGATTAAAGAAAAAGGGAGTAAAGGAAAAAACATCGTCATTTAAGCCGGAGTCTCATGCGTCCGATTTCCGACGATCCGATCATCCGAAAGTATTTTGATTGGTCAGAACATTTTGGCGCCATTTTTCGTCCGAATATTTTAACATTTTATCCGACGTCGGATGGAGTTAAATTTATTTTAATTTTGTACGATGTCGGACGTTTCTTTCTGGTCTTCTAACCTTACTTTATTTATTTTGTTGGGGTAATTTAAATTTATATTGAATATTAAAATAAACAGTTATAATTTAAAATTTTTAAAAAATTTTAACCTTAACCTGAATTTACCTCATACTCAACAACCACTTTTTCTTCTTCCATTAAATAATATTTTAGTTCCGTTAGGTTATTAATTTCTCTTTTTTTCATTGCAGTTTCACAGGTTGACCTTCAAAATGCTCTTTTTTTTTCTTTTGACTGAATATCGGATCCGAAATTCGGATCAATGAGACATGCAAGTTTTCCGACACAAAATTTAAAAAATTTTCGTACGTCGGATGGTCGGAAATCGGACGCATGAGACTCCGGCTTTACTCAGACAGCCAAGCGGCCCTAAAGGCCATCAGTTCTCCAAAGGTTAATTCCAAACTATGGGGACTGTATACAGGCCCTGGATAAAGTCGGCTTGGCAAACAAACTTACGGTAGCCAGGGTACCCGGCCATGAGGGCCACCCAGGTAACGAAGAGGCCGACGACCTAGCCAAAAGAGGATCAGCCATGGAAATGATAGGCCCTGAGCCATTCTGTGGAATATCGGCAGGCCTCCTTAAAGCATCTATCAAGAGCTGTATAGACAGAGAGTTTCAAAGCTGGTGATTACAAACACCAAGACAACGACAGGCAAAGCAGTTCATTAAGACCTGCTCGGACCTGACTTGAGCCACAGTCGTAAAGCCGTAAGGATAACGGTAGGTCAACTAACAGGACATTGCAAACTCAACAAGCACCTGAAAGGAATAGGCCTGGTGGAGGATAGCCTGTGTAGGTTCTGCCAGAAGGCTGAAGAAACAGCCGTACATGTGTGGTGCCACTGTGAAGCACTATGTAGGCTTAGGTTTACTAGGCTTGGTGAGGAAAAGCCAAAACCGGCAAGATATATGGAGTGGCCAGTGTCAAAACTCTGGAGTCTAGTTAAGAAGACGGGCCTGGACAAGGTACTCCAAAGAAGGATAGGAAAAATCACAATAAATCTGGCAAGGTTGCAGTGGTGGAGGTCATTTTTGCCATCTCCGCTCAAATAATCTAAGGCGTAATCGTCGTAAGGCCCCATTTGACTCTTTAACAATCTGGTTTCGTTGCAAAAGCAAAAAAAAAATCGGACTATTACCTTTCTTTCTTATTCTAACGCGCTGATTGATCAGTGGAAGGGGTATATACGCCTCTCTGCGTGCTGATTTGTATGCAGGGTATATCTCTTATGCGTGTTCGCACTGCAGAGCGGGCTGCCTCTATTAGGTATATGCTCGTAGGTTATTATATATTCCGCTTTTATAAAATATTTGTACTTTTGTGGCACATAATAAAATTGTATTTAGCAACCCTAGCAGCTATTTAAAGAATAACTGCACCATCATGTGACAACCAAGAACTTTACATTAATTGCATGCCCGTCTTCGAAGCATTGCAATTCTCTCTAGTCCTCCATACTGCCAACCCAACAACAACAAGGGTTTCCCGAAAGCGTCGCCCTCTCTGGTCGAGGTCAAGAACATATCAGACCAACCTGGTACTATTTTATTTTAAAAAGGCCGTACTTACTAAGGCAGTGGTCCAATTAAATAACTAAATTCAATAAATTCGTTATACGGAAATCTCATTACGTGACCTATCCAATCTCCATAAGTTGAATAAACTCCTGTTTCCACAGGTCCTGAATATGAAACGCTATCCTCATTATAAGCAACTTGTGTCTTGGGATTCTTAGGGTCAGGACGAAAAACATAAGGCGAAGATGCGGTGAATTCATCTGTACTGTAATTTCCATTCATTCCATTATAGTAAAAATAATCCACAAATATGCCGTTTCCTTCCGAAATGGAAGGAACTTCTTTAGACCAGCTAAACTAAAAAAAGAATTAAATTAAAATACAAATAAAGGAAAGCTATTATTATGATTAAATTAGTTGTTTTCAAGCAAAGGGTAGCAATGGGGAGAGCCATTGGGGAAAGGCAAATTTGCATGTTTTCACTTGAATCTATTGTTCCGTGACACCCCGTATAAAAACACGAATCCTGGTTTTACACCTGTTTATTGGAAATCAGGTTCACAAACGTTTTTATGGTAACAATTTAACGCAACGTAATTGTGATAACCCTTTAACCTCTAACGGTCTGTCAATTTCTGCTCGCTTTGAAAGTCAGAAATATACTGGCCCGCGCGGACTTCCTTTGTGCTTTTTAAAGTAATGTGGAAAAATGAAAATTCTGGAAACGTCCAAAATTACCTAAAAGGGTTCTTTCAGTACAGGATGCAAGAAAAGTGTAAAATAGATGACTCCAGCGCCCTCAGGATAATTCGCAATGGCCGTCGAAAAAGGAAAAACTAAGGTAATTTATTTCAAATAAATTAGTAACTTAAATAAATTAATTCTAACTTTATACATTCTTATTAACTAAACAAATATTTTTTTAAGTTGTTATTATTTGAATTTTGGCCTTAAGAGTTCTAGACTGATTTAATATTAATATGAAAAATACTTTGCAAACTTTTATTTAGATTAAAAATTGTTTTTATCTAGAAAATAATCTTTTTTATATTTATCCTCCGAAATCCTCTAACTAAACACTAAACTGTCAAAAAAATATTAATTTACTAACCTAAATGTATACCGGTGCATCGTTGGGCGGGATATATCCCATGTGATTTTGGATGCGGTCAATTATTCGCTCCTCCTAAGTATTATTTAGGAAATTTTTAGATTTTTTGGTTACATCGATTGCGAGTTAGATACTAATATATTTTTAAAAAATATTCTTATTATCACCTCATATTTATAAACAACAATGAAAATACCAGTTAGTTGTAAATTCACGTTATCTTCTTAAAACTTATTGCCTTATCATTATCAAAAAATCCTACAGCGAAAAGATTTAAGTTGTATTTAAGCAGACGAATTAAGTTAAGTTAAATTAAACTATAAAATCTAAGAACTTTGATTTACTTTTTTACATGCTTCAATTTAAAATTTTTAAATTTCTATTACAAATAATATATTGAAATAAATTTAAAATTCAAGAGAATTTTTAAAAAAGTCCCCCATTAAGTTTTAAAATAAGAGCACTAAAAAAAGCTTTTTTTGGCTGCTTTTAATTAAAAATTTTTCAATTGCAAAAAACAAAATTATCTTTATGTTTTTTATCCTTTTTTACTTTTTTAATGGCCCCCCCAGAAAGTTTGCAAAAAATTTGGAACCGGGTGGCCAATTTATATTATGTGGAATAACATTTTCCCTTGCAAATCAAAATATCCAAACAGGATACCGGGGTCACCATTTGACCCTTTTTTTTTTTTTTAAATTTTAAATAGAAAAAATTTTGGGCCCCCCCCAAAAATTCCAAAAAATTCTGCATTCAAATTTCGGGTTAAAAAAAAAAAGGTCCAGGTGGGCCCCTTTCCCCAAAACCTCCCCCCCAAAATTTTTCTTTTTTGTAGATTTGCGTCCTTGTTTCGACAAATCTGTGTTGGCATAATTTAAATTTTGTCATGTCTCGAAAATTATGAGTTAACGATTTAATATTAAAAAAAAAAAAAATGCAAGCTGTATATGAAAAAAATTTTTAAAGGAAAAAAATTTTTTTCCTAAAAAAAATTAAAAAAGTTTTTTTTAAAATTTGAAAAAAAATTTAAAAATAATATCAAAATTCAATTAACCACCAAATTAAATTTATCGCCGCTACCCTGCTTTATGAAGACTACATTTGACTTTCCTAATGTACATTCACCCTCAAACGCTTCGTTTTGATCTATCCTTAGAAGTAAGTGTCTCAATTTTTAATGTTTATATAACACTCCACAGAAATCAAAGTGGGAATTGTAGCTACAGAAAAATGTGCTATGGAAATCAAACAGCCGCCGATCAATACAAAAATTGCCCCTTTTTAAGATCAGTTCTTAACTGATACGGGGCTTTTTACTCCCCCCAAAAAAAAGGTATGTGTGTCCAATAAACTGACTTTCCCCCGGGGACCGGGGCCCTAAGGGGAAAAAGGCAAAAGAACGGGGGGGAAAAAGGGTTTTTAGCAGGGACATGGGGGGGGTTTCCCCGTCTTACGGGGATTCCCGTCATGTCCTGTTAGATTATCCAATAGATCATTAGCAGCAGGCGAAACAATTTATAAAGAAATACTCACAACCGGAGGGTATTAAGAATCACAGCAGATCAATTAGCAGGTCACTGTTAACTTAAAACGCACCTGAAAAAAATGGACCTGGCGGAAGAAAATCCGTGTAAGTTCTGCAAGGAAGAAGAAACTGTAAAAAAACTTTTAAAGTCACTGGGGGGTAATGCTTTTTGCAGTTTGCGAGGCTCGGGGAAAAAACCCCCCAAAAGAAGATTTTTTAAAGGGGGTCAAAAAATTTTGGAGTCTGACTAAGAAGACCGGAGGGGCAGCAGCCCGATTCCCAGGAGGGGGTTGGGGACATCATCGGGTTTCAGGGGGGTTTCCCCCAAAAACCCAGCAGGGAACGGGGGGGGGCGTGTACAGTGAAAGGGGGAAATTTACAATTCTCCATTCCACTGGGGAAAACACCGTTGGGGATTTAAAAAGGGGAAAAATATGTTTTTCTGCACTGTGCAAAAGAAAATAACAGGAGGGCTTAAAAAAACAAGCGGATCTGCATAATAACAGACAGCCAAGCGTCACTAGGGGACGAAACCAAAAGGTAACGTCCAAGCTGACAGGGGAAACCCCCAAAAAAAGAACTGGAAGTCCGGGGAAAAAGGCAAAGAGTAACCCCTTTTGTGGGTACCCAGGACATTGGGGGAAGAAGGAAAACGGGGATAAAAGCGAGACGGGGATTTTTGGGCCAAAACCCCCCCCCTTTTGAATGACCAAAACCACAGAAAAAAAGGGGCAAACCAGGAATGGATCCGAAACAAACACGAAAAATACGGGGGGAAACCCCCAGTAGTAAAACATGGAAAAGCTTCATAAGAGGCCCATCCAAAAAAAAGAAGGAAGAACTATAACAAAGTAGGGAAAAAACTTTTCATAACATTTGGTTTTTAAAAAGGGCATGATAACCTAAGAGGACACATACACAAGATAGGCTCATACAATGGGGCCCGTTGCAAAAGGGCGACGAGGGGGAAAAAAAAGCCTACCATATCCCAAATGTAAAAGCATTGAATCAAAAAAGAAGGCATTATTTGGCAACAAAAAAACCCACAGGAATATATCAATCAACCATTTTCAAAATGTTGTTTAAGAAACAAGAAAAAAGGGGGGGTTGATTAAAAGCAATGGGAGATTAGGCAAAAAAGGGGGGGAAAAAAAAAAAAAAAAGGAAAAACCGGATAGAGAACTCTAAGCATATGAAGACTCCACAATAAACCTGTGCAAGTTGCAGTAGTAGATGATTTAGAATCCAACTTCTAAACTAACCCATCTAATTCAGTTGGTTTACTTTTAACATTATAATTATATTTAATTTTTTTTTATTTTAATATTTGTATAAATTGTATTAACCCTCAAAAACCACATGGTTTCCCCTTTAAAATGACCCGGGGGAAAAAAGCACCCAAAAAAAAAAAACCTTTTTTCACTTACTTTTTTGAAAATTTTTCCATGTTTCTCAAAGAAAAATGATTTAAAACCAAGAGCAGGTATATTCTCTGCTTTAAAAATAACTTCAAATTGAGCTTTACTATTTCGACCTGGAAGCTTAAAAAGTGACGGATGGATCGGTACCATCTGAGTTACCACTTCATTTCCTAAAATGTAACATTAATTATAACGGTAAAAATATCATACGTCAGTGTATTAGGTCGAATATTTAATGAAACTTGCTTGCTATAAAAGATAATATTTGAAATAAAATGACATTTTGGGTTGCTCTATTGGTAGCTGGGAACAGTATTCAAAGTATATTTTTTAAACACAGACATAAATTTAAAATTTAAATAATAATATGAATTAAAAGCTATAGTTACCTGCTGGATCAGTAATAGTTATAGCTGTTAAGTTGTCTACAACTGGTAACCGAACGATTTTGTCAACTGGTCTACTGAGAGGATTGTAGAGAGTAATAACAAGTTTATCTTCGTTCTCCGTCCTTCCACATTCACTTATATTTAGCATATGACATGTTGTGAATGCCCATTTTTGGGGGGGTATTAAATGACTAGAAAAAGGGTTTTTTTTTAAAAAAAATTTAAAAGGGAAAACTTTTTTTTTTTTTTAAAAAGAATTTTAAATTTTTTTCAGGGTTTTTTTTTTATTTACGTGGCTTCTAAAGGCCCCTTTTTTTTTTAAGACAGAAAAAAATTTTTTTTTAAAAATTTTAGGATTTTTTTCCCTATTATCTTTTGAAATTAAACAGTAAAAAAAAACGCAATAAAAAAAAAAAAAAATAGGCAACTTCAACCCTTTTAAATAAAAAAAACCCCTTTTTATTATGCGCTCCCAAAGCAAGATCTTTTTTTTCCCATTTTAAATATATATACATTTTTTTATATTTTAAAAAAAAAAAAATTTTTTGGGTAAATTTTTTTTTTGGGTTTTAAAATTTTTTAAAAAATTACAAAAAAAATTTTTTTTTATTAAAGAAAAAATGGAAACAATAAAAATTTTTTTGGGCCCAATTTGGTGAGGGTTTTCCTGGGCCAACAATATTTATTTTTGTGATTAAAAATTGAGAAAAAGTAAAGGAAGACTTGTTTGGGGAATAGAATTTTATTTTTAAAAAATGTGGGTCCCGCTGCATAAAAAAGCTATTTCCAATGCATACAGGTCGGTCCCCCGCATGTTTTTTTTCGGGGAAAAATTTTGAAGGACATAAATTTATAAGAATAAAATTTGTAAAACTTTAAGGTTAAATAAAATTATAATC
>JAHBCN010004983.1:0-59139 GCA_019359885.1 Listronotus oregonensis | reverse complement strand
CCAAAAATAAATTTTTAAATTGAAATTCTAGATTAATTTTAAAAATATTGAATACGGGGTACTCAAAAAATTTTTTTAGTAAAGCCCCCATTTTTTCTAGATACATTTATTTGAATTTGGCAGCAATTCATAATTACAAGAATGGCATATTTCAAGTCTTTTAACATAAAAATTAATTGCAGGTTCACCAAAAAATAAACTTAAAGTAGTAAGGTAAAAGTTATCTTGTATGTTTTTGTTCGTAAATAATTTTGGTTGGAATCGACTTTTTTTACCTATAAAATAAAACTCTTTGTTAATGAAGTAGCTACAAAATTTAAAAAATTATTACAAAACTTTTAAAAACAAAGTTAAAAAGTTCTTTAGTGATTTTAAGTCGGCAATCTATATAAGCCAAGGAAGTTTGAAGGTTTAAGGAAGAGCACATCAATGGCCCTTTTGGGTCAAAAAATCTTCAGCCTACTGTGAAAATAACTGTCATTAAGATACCCTATGATTTGCGCAGTGAGAAAATTCTACGAAATTTTGTAGAAAAATCAGTATGTGACATAAATAAGGTAGACAACCAGCATTGGCCTGCAATGCCGATTGTTGGACCAAGCCCCCCGTCGAGCTCTTAAAGCTGCTTTACCCGCGCTGTGCAGCCGTCTCATTAGCCCTCACACGCAAATTATAAGTTTCGTTGTCGCTCCGAGTCGTTCAATTTTAGTGGCGTTACTTTAGAGATTATTTACTTTAAGGTTGGATTTCTTTTTCAAACCAGAAAGTATTTCTCCCCTTGTAATCTGTATACTCTGTATGTGTCCTAAATTAAATCATCTTTAGAATATTGTTTTTATGTCTGGGAAATGGCGTTCCCTACAACTCTTATTATTCATGATTTTTTTTAAAAAAAAGAGCTTTTCGTCTTATTTATGATCCCACACTTACAGAAAACCATCCTTTCTTCTCCATCGACGGGCTGTAGGGGATATATCTTTTTTTTATGGTATTTCAAGGCTTTACTCGAAAGTATTATTTCTTTGGCAACTTCCAACATAGCAACACGTAGTGCCACTTATATATATGCTTTTACAGTCCAACTTGAAAGGTCCCAAATTCCCTACTTTCTTTGTTCCGTCATTCCTAGAGTGCCTCGATGGAATCTGCTACCTGCAGAAGTTTTCCCTTTTAAATATCCACATATTTAGGTCTTGTGTAAATTTAAGACACTCACTGTACGTTAGTGCTTAGGCCTCAGCCTTTGTGGACTGTTCGAAGATAAAAAGAACTCCCTCTTACCACACTTAAGACACCCACGTTTTATTTTCATTATATCGATCATTGAATAGGTTATTTAAATCAAACTCATTTTTACTATCTTGCCCTTCTTCCTCATAAAATTGGTGATAAGTACACTAAACTATTATACAATGTTTGTTTATCAAGGATAGTCATTTTTTCATTTATTTTATAAAGTAAAAATACAAGACTCCTAGAAATATCGACCATTTTAACAGAAGGCTGTAAAGTGGCGCCATGTATTCTTTCTATATTAAAGCAAATAATATAAAAATTACCATTACACAATAAAACGCAGTAAAGTAATTATTATAAAAATTATTTTAAATATTTTGTAATAGTTTCGTAAAAAAACCAAAAACTTGTTCAAAAAATAGGAAAAACAGTAAAAGTGTAGTTAGTTTGAATTTGATATTTGATGATGTCAACTTTATACATGGTAACAAAGAATTAAAGAGATCCGGACCCGACCGTGCGCAAACACCGCAGGCTCTTTTCCTCTATGCCCGCTTGCCGTTTTTGCCCTACACACGTGGACTAAATTGTTTTACAGTACTATTTCTTTAAAAACATTTTTGATACTTTAAGCTACATAACCTTCATTAGGACCAGAAAGTTATCTAAAATTAAAACCCAATAAAGAAAATACATATTTAAAAACATAAAAAAATTAAGATTGTCTCGTTTGTTATAAAATATAACATCCATGAAATTTACTAAAATTTGTGATCGTATAATATAACTAACAAAAAATATTTTTTTTTTAGTATTAGTAAAGGTAACTTTAAACGTAATAATTTTAATTGCCTTTAATATATTAAAAAATAGGATCTAGTTCGAAACGTTGGCAGTAAAATTGCAAACTATTTTAAAATCTCGGTTATCTAAAAGTTGATGCTTTAAAAAGACCGCAATATTTTTAAAACACGCAAGCGGTCTCTCTACGTAAAATATAAATTAGTTTTTTATTTTTAACCAGCTATATGAATAAAAGCTTTTCAAAACCTCTCATTTTTTTTAATCTCACTAACAGTGCAAAAATAAAAGTTGCATTATGTTATTATAGTTCTTAAAAAAGCTACTGATGTTACAGAAAGCTTTAATTAATTGCTATTGGCAACATGTAGTTAAAAAAAAAGTTTATGAGTTAAAACCATGGTATAGTCTGTCTCAAAGTATATCGCTATGGCTTTTGACGGACCATACCCCAATAAACCTTTAACGATTTTATTACCTATTGTTATTGGGTAAACCCATTTGTTTATAAGGGCAAGGGTGGGCCAGGTATTTCTTGAGTATTAACCATTGGACTTATAAATATTTTGGCTAATATTTTAGTGGCAGCGTTGAATAACCGTTTTAACTGTGCGTTTCAAAAAAGTTGTTTTACGAGAATATATCTATGTCGCGTTGAAATCATTTGTCATTAGATGCAAAACAGGTTGTGAAAAATATGTATGAAACTTTAATCAGTAGAGGTCTAATTAAACAAGAAGCTTTAAAAGAAACCTGTCTACTTACAAAAACTCCAATATCATCGATAAGGGATATTATTATTAGTGAAGAATTGAAGAAAAGAAAAAAACGTAGTGATTTTCAATCTCACTGTATTGACAATAGTGATCAGGACCTAATAAGAAGGAAAATATATTGTCTTTATAAAAGCGGAGGTATTCCTACCTTGGATAAATTGAAAAAGAAGCTAGACGAAAACGAAACCAATATAAATATTAGCCGTGCCACCCTCCATAGAGTTGTTTGTAAAATGGTATTTAAATACCGCGAAATAGACAAAAGACAAGTAGTAATGGAATCGCACAGATTACGCACTTGGAGATTTAATTACCTTCAAAAAACTAAAAAATATAGGTTAGAAAACAGATCCATAATTTACCTTGATAAAACATGGTTCGATACACACGACACAGTATCCAAAGGATGGTTTGATTTCATTCAAAAATGTCAGACGAAAGCACCTTTAAATAAAGGAAAACGCATTACCATAATACAAGCTGGTTCAGAAAACGTTTTTGTCCCAAACTGCTTGCTGTTGTCTGCAAAGAATATTAAGAATTCTAGCTTGGATTATTATGAGGATACAAGTGCAGAATTTTTTGGAAACTGGTTTTAAAATTATCTTTAAAAAATATTCCAAACAACAGTGTTATTGTCATGGATAACGCAAGCTACCACAGCCGTCAGCTACACAAAGCACCAGCTTTATCAAGTTCAAAAACTGAAATTCAGGAATATTTGTTAAAAAATGATATTTATTTTGAATACAGTTTACAAAAAACACAACTTTTGAAAGTCCTAAATTCATATGCAATTAAAAAACAATATGTATGTGATAATTTGGCTGAACAGGCTGGGTATACTGTCTTACGGCTTCCTCCGTATCACTTTATGTTTAACCCCATAGAGCATTTGTGGAACCAAGTAAAATCAAAGATCAGAGCAGAAAATGTTACACCTACTTTAAGTCCCAGTGTTATAAATTTGATAAAAATGTAATAACTAACATACCAGTTGAGAGCTAGAAAAATTCACTACAGCACATTATAATTGAGGACTCTTACATTTCTATCCAAAACAACATAAATCCTATTGTAATTAATAATTTTAAGATTATACTTACCTAAATAAACAATAAATTATAAATTTTTATATTATTAAAGTCCGTCCCTATGTTCGGTCCTTTAATACCTACCGATCTGCAGTTTTATTGCTGTCGGTAGGTATAATCCATAAATAAAGGCAAGAGCTAACACGGTATGCTTAAAGATAGTCTATAAAATATAGAGTAGTTAAGAAAAGTAGTCAAATATACTCATCATTTCGGTGCACTTACTTTGTTTATACTTTTAATAAACCAATGTATAAATATTTTAAAAGTAAAATGTTATTGTGGCTGCAGGTCTTTGACTGTAGCCAAGAGTTGAGTTAAGGTTTTTCTTTAAAATTAAATATAGTTTGCAAAATACCACTCACACAAATTCTGATTTTTCTGTTTTATCCTTAAGTTTATCCTGTGTATTACCTGTCATTGATAAATTTCTGTATTTGTGTGCGTTTTCTTCTAAATCTTCCAAAAAAATTGTTTTCTTACAACAGCCGACACAATCTTTATTAGAACGAATTTTAGCTAATGGTCAGTGGTTGGGCAAAGCTGAACATTTGGAGGCACGCACGCCTGACGACTTCGGGTCAAAGAATCTGTCTATATCGCTAAAAATACAGCTTAATGTATTAGTGGCTTAAGTAAATAAAGAAGTTGGAAGGTTCTTTTAAAGACGAAAATAAGATTTTTTAAAATTGTAGCAAATCGTGCGAATCTGTAAGAGTAACTAGCAACGACGTACGTAGTAAGATTAAAATGATTAAAGTATGCTGAACAGCCGAAGTGTGCAATTAGTCCAATAACTGAAGACCTGAAAGTACCCAAAGCTGTTAATAAATCTGTAAAGTTATCATTTGTGGCTCAATTCTTAGGTCCTTGCGAATGCTTTCGAGCGTGAAAATTTTTATTACCATAATAACGTGGGTAGGTAGGTAGGTAGGTTTAAAGTGAGTGGACTTTTTACGCCTTCCATTGCGACCGCTCGGTCTATTGTGGCTCACACCTTTTTATAATTCTCCCAATAGGATCGGACTTCTAATGAATCCAATACCAGATTGGGAGAGACTTCTTACATCTCCTCTTACTCGTGTCACTACCGGACACGAGCACAACGTGTTCTGATGAGTTCTGGTGTCCCTGTCTCCTGGAGAGTATGACGAGCAGACGATTAGATCCATCATGCCTTCCTCTCCGGTCTAGTGACGTGGGAAAGTTTTTACCAGGTCCCTTGTTTTTCAGGATGGATTAGCCCTTCCCCATAAAACAGGCGGTGACTTCGGGGACACCTTACGAAACGGATTCACCCGGTTCGGTCAGCGCACCTTTGTCTGCTGGTGACCTTGAGTGGCACCTTTCGAAACGGATTTATCCGTTTCGTTCGTGCCTTTTTTCACTTTTTCCTATGAAAGCGGTTTTGTCCGCTTTCTGTTTGGAGCTAGGGAAGTAATAGTCCACCACGGCAGAGCCCCGCATTACCGCTGTAGTGCTAGTTACTCTTACACATGTATTGGTAACTCGGGAACCATTAGAGTTACAATGTTGGTTTAATTAGGAAAGTTTTGGACAATTTAATTGCAAAATTAAATCTGCTTTCAGATTTAATTTATCTTTAATGATTTTTAAGATAATTAAGAAAAACCAAAATGGTCATTTTAACTTTTTCCTGTAGCTCCAAACTACCAATTTTACGGTTTTAAGATAACTACTATAAAAACACTTTTTAAGAAGAATTTAATTTAAGTAAAAATATTTTTCTAACTTTATTTGTTTTTGACATATTTACCCAAACTTTGGATTTTCATACAAACGCCATATTGTATTTTTACATTTTTAAAAAGAGCTCTTCAAGAGCTTTTCATTGATGTATCACAAGTTTAGGTTTTCAGATTGCTTAAGCTCTAAAAACGATAATTTTTGTTTATTTGATAGTAGGCTTAAACTAGACTGTGTAATGGCCGCCCCGTTTCATAAAAAACAAATGATACGCATCCGGAGCGGCATCAACCTAACCATAGACATTTAAGATTCTTAGTGATGAACTTGTTACCCAATGGATCTTTTGTGAGAGCAAAATTCAAAACTTATAATAAAAAGTGATGCTTTTTGCAAAAATTAATACTTCCTAATATAACCTTAAACTGATAATAATTAAACACAACTGTAAAATAAAAAGTATCAGTAAACAAGAAAATAAAATCACAGTACCTACATGTCTTCATTTTCCACACACATTTCTCGCATTAACGTCTTTCGGTTGATGGAAGCAAACACATCCCGTACCCTGTGTTCTAGTTCAGCCTAGTTTCTGGCGGAGAAAACTCGTTAACCTCATTTTTGCGTGTCCCCATAGGTAAAAATCAGGAGGTGTGATGCCCGGTGATCTAGCTGGCCAAGCAATTGGCCCATTATTAGAGATTATGTTGTCATGGTGCATTTTAAATTACCTATGATGCCACACCAGACATTAAAGCCAAACCTTGTTTGTAGCAGTCTTTCTTTTTTTAAAATTATTGTTGGGATTTAATTACTTATGCCACCAGTGAAATTGTTGTGCCTTCTTTAAAATTATTCTTTTAAATTGGTTTCCCCGCCCGTCCGAGAGAACCTTGGATTGGAAATTGGGTATCTGTTGACATTTAGTAATAGACCATTGACTAAAGGTGATTTGTTTATTAAAATCATTCCCCTGAAGACCCTGGACAATACGTGGTTTGTATGAAAACGGTGTTTTTTAAAGACCGATGCACAGATTTAGGAATTGTTGTCTGTTCTTCCACTTTTTTAACCGATGTTGTGGGATCATCTCTAACGTTTTCCATTATAATCGCCTCTCTTGCTTCATTATTTTTTGTATAAGTTTTGGAATTCGGTTTTACAAAAGATCCATAGGCTAACAAGTTTGTAACTAAGAATCTAAAATGTCTTTGGTTAAGTTGTTGCCGCTCCGGAAATTGTTCTTCGTATGCAAGTGCTGCAGCTTCTGTATTTCTGTTAGATTTAAAATAAATTTCTAGCATTTCCACCTTTTCATCATTGAAATAATTAAGAGCCATTATTGTAAATACTTAAAATAATCAAAACTAGAATTTTTGTTAAAAGTGTTTCTAAACAAGAAATAAGATGCACGCAAATGTTGACATTTACATTATTTAAATTATAAGATGCGTATCATTTGTTTTTTATGAAACGGGGCGGCCATTACGTAGTCTAGTCTAAGCCAACTATCAAATAAACAAATTTATCGTTTTTAGAGCTTAAGCAATCTGAAAACCTAGACTTGTGATACATCAATGAAAAGCTCCTGAAGAGCTCTTTTCAAAAATTAAAAAATCCAATATGGCGTCCGTATAAAAATCCAAAGTTTGGGTAAATATCTCAAAAACAAATAAAGTTAGAAACATATTTTTACTTAAATTAAATTCTTTAAAAAAAAGTGTTCTAATAATGTAGTAATCTTAAAACCGTAAAATTGGTAGTTTGCGAGCCACAGGCAAATATTAAAAATGCATCATTTTGGCTTTTTTAATTATCTCAAAAACCATAAAAGATAAATTAAATCCGAAAGCAGATTTAATTTTGCAATTAAATTGTCTAGAACCTTCCTAATTTAACCAACACTGTTGCTCTAATGGTTCCCGAGTTACCGACACATGTGGGCCCAATTTGGGACACACTGTATAATTTTATAAGAACTAGCCACCGACACTAAGCTTTTTATACAAAACGTTCGTATAAATATTTTGTAATAAAATTTGGGATAATACAACATAGACTTTAACAACTAATTAAAAGGTAATTTTATATATGTTTTAGGCTAAAAAGTCTACATAAGCTTGGTCGTATAAACCTTAAAATAAAAACTAAAGTTAAAGTTAGGCAGCTCAGGGAAATCCTATTATATCAATTATACTTTAAAAGCTCCTAACTGCTGCCAAAAGTATTAATTTTAACTCAACAAAATATTTTAACAATTGCTCTTTCAGATGGCTGACAGTTTTGTATTTATGCTTTATGTTTGGTATTCATTAAAGCCTTACTTTGTGCGAGGTTGGGTTTTTGTTTTTCAGTTAAGTAGGTTACCAGGGAATTATTATCAGAAACCGTGGAAAAAAAAACATTCTTTAGTTAATTAAAATGGGTAATTAAAGTTACGACCAATGTAAACAAATTTAAATTATCGAGTAATTAGAAAATTCTAAACTGGAATAAAAGTAAATAATTTAAGGCTTAAAAAATATTAATTAAAAAGGGTTTTGTTTTTAGCTTGTATAGCAAAATATATTTAAAAATAAAAGTATATAATATTTTAAAATTTGACATTATAATTTGTTTTAATTTACTCTTCTTTTTACCTATATTTAAAAAGTGTTGTAATTTATGTTTCGTAAAATGAATGGTTACTAATTGTATTACACTATAACTAAACTCAATTTTACAATAAAAAATTACCCATTTTTGCTTTAAGGTAGTCCTTTTACTTTAGGTTGTATATATAAAAAAATTAAATAACATAGCCACTTATAAAAACTTTGTTAAAATATTTTAGAAAATTTATAACGATACCCCAAATATTTGTAAATATTTGCAAAATAAAAATATCAGCATTCATATCAAAAATAAAAGTTTAAGATTAAGAGTAAAAAAAAGTATACTTTAATTAAAACTAATTTAAATCAAACAAAAACTATATTTTACTAACGAAGGTTTAATAATAATTGTCCCTTTAAGTTCAATACTTGCAGCCATATTTTTAGATAATATAAATCGTAAAAATAAATAATGTTTTTTTTTTAAAGTGGTTATGGTATAATGATAACATATTCTTACACTTAACCAAGAGAACAAAATGTATTTTTTTAAGATTAAAGTAGGTTCTACAAAAAACTTTAAATTACCTGTCAAATATATGCCAAATGACTCTAACTTCATAGATTAGACTATTTTTGACTTTGTAAAAGAAGACATTTTTTCATTAATATTTAAGAAACTTACATATAAAAATCCCAAAATTAGGAAGTCCACAGAGTTATTAATATACCTTCTATAAAAAAACAAGTTAAAAAATATTTTAGTTAAACAAATAGTTTTTTTTTTCAATAGCTATAAAATTTTACTAAAATATAAAATATTATATTAAAAACCCAATAAAAGAACCCTACTTAAAATTTACCCTATTAGTAATAAAAAGCAATTGTTTTATTTATATTGTTAAACCAACAGAAAAAGTGGACGTTCGATTGAAGATAAGAAGAAACAGTAAATGTAGCATGAGAAAAATATAAATTTGAATAAATGTATAACTACAACAATAAAACCATTATGTTCGGAGTATTAACATTAAACTCTCCTAAAATGTAGATAAGTCAAAAACTGACAAACTTTAATAAAAGAATAATAAAACACAAAAAATCTAGATTTTTTTTACCTCTGCATTGTATTTAAAAGCAAAATTCTTATTGGAAATTATAAAATTTTGGGAATATATAACTGATAAGGACAAAACATCTAACAATCTTATGAATTTTAATAATACTTAGGCCTGGTACTTTCATTAACGGATAACTTTATTGTCCGAATAATTTCCATGGTTACAATTGTCACAACAATTGTTATTATGGAAATTATCCGGAAAATAATTTTATTCGTTAATGAAAGTACCCGGCCTTAATATATTTAATTAATGACCCTATAGTTAACAGGAATTTCAGGAATAACAGGAATTTCCAAAAAGTCGTTTGATAATTGACATTTATCATCTCGTAAAATTTGCACCAGACGTCTGGTTACCAGTATAAATTTATAGTTCAACAAAGCTCTAGCACTAGTAATACATACGTTAATTTTAGTAAATATTGCAAACTTAAAAAAAAAAGATGCTCTTTAAAATCCTAGGGATAATTTGGCCTTCTTTGCAGCAATAATAAATGTGCTGCATCTCTAAGGGGTTTTTTTAGTTAAAAACGACAAGAGACCAGTAAGATATACAGTGTGTCCCAAATTGGTGGGGAATGTATGGAGATCATGGAAACCACGTTAGATAGAAAATCGGTTAAATGGGGAAAGTTTTGGACAATTATGTTAGTAAGCTAATCCCGTTTACAACATGGTTTTATCTAATTAGATTTTTGAGAAATTTTGAAGAAACCTGAAACATGCATTTTCGAAAATCGGCCATATTTTTTTTATAAGTGAAAATTTTTCAAATCTGTAAAAACTTCTTTAAAGCAACTTTTTTTGTAGAATATGACCGAGTGCTCAATTTTTATTTTCTACGTTTCGGGTTTTTAGAATCATCATCAACCATATTGGATTTTTATGCAGCCAAATAGTGCTTTTTATTCTGATTTCAACAATGTATAACATGTTGTAATATAAGAGTTAATACCGTGTTACAACAAAACTACACGTAAGAAGTTAATTAAAACAAGTGAAAACAAAAACAATAAAAGTGGCTAAACTAATATTTCTACTAAAATAAAGATGTAAAATAACAACCCAAAATTTAAAATGTTGTCCATATTTCTCAACATATTTACAATATTTTTTTAAATAGTTCTAACTACCCTATAAATGGTTGACTTAGGTATGTGGAATTCTCTATCAACATCAAATTTTGGTTAACTCCAGCATCTCGTTGTCGATTTTTTACAACGTACTTCTTAAGTCGTGGTTTTTTAAAACTTCCAAATTTAAGCAAATTTGTAACCAGTTTTCGAAAGTATGTTAGTTTAGGATGCTGCCTTTCAGGAAAATTGTCGAAATACGTTTGCGCAGCTATATTAACATTTTTATTGCTTTGGAAATAATGTTGCAAAATATCAAGTTTTTCTTTAAATAATTAATAATTTTACAAAGTTAAAAAAATAATAATAACGTACCCTAGCTAACTTGATAATGACACTAGATGACATTCGCCGGAATCAAGGACAACTGAGAAAATATTTGTTTTTTGAAGTGGATGAGGTTAAAAACTCCTAAAGTATAACATGTTATACATTGTTGAAATAAGAATAAAAAGCACTATTTGGCTGCGAAAAAATCCAATATGGCATCTATATGAAAAAGTAAAGTTGATGATTATTCATAAACTTTACTTTTTTATATGGGCGCCATTACATGTTGTTGTAACACGGTATTAACGTTATAGCTATGTTCGCGAACCCATTTCTGTAAAATATCTGTTCAGCTCATCTATTTTGCCAATTAATAATATTTTATTGCTTACAAAAAAAAATGACGTTCGCCGGAATCAGGGCCAACTGAGTCAACAAGTTTTTTGAAATAAATTAGGTTATAAACTCTTAAATTATAACATGTTATACATTGCTGAAATCTGAATAAAAAGCACTATTTGGATGCGTAAAAATCCAATATGGCGTCCATATGAAAAAATAAAGTTGATGATGATTCTAAAAACCCGAAACGTAGAAAATAAAAATTGACTACTCGGTCATATTCTACAAAAAAAGTTGCTTTGAAGAAGTTTTCACGGATTAAAAAAAAATCAATTTAAAAAAAAATATGGCCGATTTTTGAAAATGCGTGTTTCAGGTTTTTTCAAAATTTATCAAAAACCTGAATAAATAAAACCATGTAGTAAACGGGATTAGCTTACTAACATAATTGTCCAAAACTTTCCCCATTTAACCGATTTTCTATCTATCGTGGTTTCCAAAATCTCCATACATTCCCCCCCACCAATTTGGGATACACTGTATTTATGCGTCAACGTAAGAAAATATCATTGCAGTTTAAAGCTTAATAACAGCAACGTATCAAATTGGAGACATCTAAGATTCCAACAGGCGTGATATCTTTAACGTTTTAAAATTTAAATCAGGTCTTGTTGCCATAAAATTTAAAAATTACGGTTACAGTGTTGGCTTTTGTTTACAAAATTATTTAAATTTAGATAGCATATATCACGAAATATTTTTTTGCTAAAAAAACTTTATACTTCTTAGGAGCCATTTAACACAAATTTTATGTCTTTTGGAGCCCTTTCCCCACTTTGGTCCCTGCTGCGTTCGTTACAGATTCTCCAATTTTATATTTAGGAATAAATAAATTAAAAAAGCACTTCCAAATTTATTTATATATTTACATTTAAAATAATGGTTTATTTCGTTAACAATCAAACATTTTGGATATTGTATAAAACATTACAAATTAAGTTAACGATACAAAATTTAATCATGTTTTGTCCACGGACTCTGTTCTGGATTTAGATTATTTAAGGAACATTCGATGTGTCAACATTCTCTTCATTTAACGAAATAGCATCGTCATCGTTTATCAAACAAAGAACTTCTCTGGCACGTCTAGCTGCAATTCTTTGAAGACGAATCTGTGTGATAAAAAATATATATAGACCACAAATGCCATAAGTTATCGTACGAAACTTGCTTTAAATCTATTTACGTTTGAATATCCAAAAATGTCTGCCTGTCTGTTAATATTTGCAACAGGCTAGGTCGTCGCACACTGCAACACGGGACTACCTCGCGTTTTATTATCAGTAAAAAATGTTGATTTACGTTCATGATTTAGGTACCAAATAGTATTATTTTTAAATGTCTTAGCCTGTACAATATTTCGCCTGGTATCTGTTTAAAAAATGTGTTTTAAAACCACAGGAAAATCGTAAATGACCAATTGGCACCAAAAATTAGCCAACTCGATGCCAATGCTTTCTTGAAGTTTCAAGTCAGTAGTTCGAATAATGTAATTAAGATGTGAACCGAAATTGTCATGTTTTAATACAACACCGATAAATTTACGGTTAAAAGGCGCCATTCAAAGAGCATACAAGTCGAAACTCTTTCAAATATTGTCCAGCCAAAACTATAAGTTGCTCGTATCGTGAATTTTTGGCAAGTTAAAATAAACATAGGTTTGTGTGACGTTACGAAGCTTTTGACTTGTCTTTCCCTTTTCACTCAATATCATACTTTGTTAACCCCTTTCTTGTAACTTAAATTATTTTTCGTATTTGTTTTTCCAATAAAGTGAATACCTTTCCAAGGCAACCCAATTTTATAAAAGCTATAGTTTGTAAATAACATAACAGACCGACCTACTACTTAGAGGCCAAAAGATTTAATTTGTGCTTAGTTGTGGTAAGTTGTGGGATGACATGGTGGCACACAGTGAAAACTTTCTGGTACCCACAACCACATCCAAATAAAAAGTAATATTAAAAATCTAAAAGATACAAACTCTATTTCTGTCATTAAGGGCCGCTTGCACCGATCGAAATTTAAGCTTAGCTTTAAATTAAACTGGGCTTTTTAAAATATTAACTTGCACCGCTTACTAAACTTAGCTTAAAGAAGTTTAAGCGAGGCTTAATAAAAGCCGCCAAAATTATAGGCTTAATGTGGAAAAGCCCTGTTTCTTAACCTCAGATTTATTTAATTTGCTATTTGGATTTTTATGTCAATTTGATTAATTGCGAGAGTTTTGTTCCAAACATAAAATGGAATTAAATGAAGAATTTCATGATGATATGGACATTTTGGAAATACTGTAATTTGGATTTCCGAGACGAGTTTATCTAAGAAATAACCCATTCAAGAAATTGCCGCATTTAACCTTCTTCAAAAGATAGAATAAGAATTTCTGTTAAATTGGTGTTTGGAAACAAAAATTTCCCATTTTGGTTTATGGTGCACGTCTTAAATTAGAAACAATGCTAACAAATATTGTGGCTACAGCTGTGCTACATGATATAGCAATTCAAATGAATGAACCAGAGCTATTACCACCAAAACATATTGACATAAATGAATTATTTGACTGACTTGGGCCAAGTCATTCCAGATGTGCTAAGGGAAAATCAAATCACACAGCACACCCAACAAACTATGATTAACTACTTTTTAAATTTATGAGGTTCGAAAAAAATTATTTATTTATTTTATTGTTTAATCTTTCTTCTTTCTTAGGTTTTTTTCCAAATATTTGAAAACGCTACAAAAAAAGGAAAAGTATTTATTCTACATTTTTAAGTTAACAAATTTTATTATCTAAAATTTAAAACAATACTCTTTGTTTAAAAACAATCAAAAAATACTAAAAAAACTGTGCCTTTAACACCAAAAATAATACAAAATTCTTTCAAAATAATACTGAAAATGGTAATAAACAGATACTTGTTTTAAATAGTTATCAAGAATTATTCTATTGCAGTTTTGATATTCATCAAGCTTAAAGTTAACTCATGTACAGTATCTTTTTTCACTATCTTAGGTGGCCCCCTCCTGTACACTTTATTTCAAATTTTTTATCGGCAGCTGCTTTTCTTGCGCCCTTTTTTGTTTTCATATTTTTTTTTTTTGTTGAACAGTTTCTGTAACACCCTTCAGGTGAAACAGCCTTAAATTTAGCCTCAACTTTTATCCAAGCACGGTTTTTTTCTTAAATTGTGGCCTGGTCAGTCTTTTTATATTCAATAATATTTTGGTGTTTAGCAAGTATATTCAATAGTGTCATCTTTTCTTCATTCGAAAAATTGGTACCGAGTTGTCTTCTTACTGTCGCTCATTTTGGTAGCCTTTGAGGTGCGTGACATAACTGTAAACTTTAAAATCTTTTCCGTGTCAAGTTAGTTGAAGGTGAAAAAATGAACTATTTTGGGAAAATAGTTTATTTGCCCTGCTTAGTAAAACCCGGTAAAAAGGGGGAAAAATATAAACCCCCTTTAAAAATTTTTTTTAAATTTGGCTTAATAAAGGAGCTTAAATTTCAATCTGAACGGCCAAAATTTAGTTTAAAATAAAAAGTGGTTACAGCTGTAAAAAAACTAAAAAGTAAAAAATTTAAAAATTTTTCAAAATTTTTTTTTAAAATCTTCCAGAAAAAAAAGGGTTTTTTATTCTGTAATTTTAAACGCAAACAAAAAAAAGGGTTTTTTTAAACCCAAAGGAAAAATTTTTCCCTCTTTAGCAATAAAAAATGTTGCACCAAGGGGAGAACTACATTTTTAGTTAAAAAGAAAGACACCAAAGTTAATTTTGGTAATAAGAAAAATTTTGCAGTTTTTAAAACCTTTAATAACCAACGTATAAATTAAATCTAAGTTCAAAAGGCGTAAATATTTTAACGTTTTAAAATTTAAAAAAAGGCTTTTCCCAAAAACTTAAAAATTAGGACAGTTTTGCTTTTTTACAAAAAAAATTTTACTTAAGGGGAAAATTTTTGCTAAAAAAAATTCGGGACCATTTAAAAAAATTTTTTTTTTTTTTTTACCCTTTTATTTTCCCTATTTTTTTCAATTTCCCTTAAAATTATTTAAAAATAAAAAACCCAATAATAACCAAATAAAAAAAAATGTTTTAAAGGTAACCCCAAAAAAAATGTGGCACGTGGAGGGGATTTCCAAAACCTTAGTACGGATAAAAAAATAAGGCAGCGTTGGGGGAAATCGCCATTAACTTGCGAGGGGAAGCGAAAAAAAACAACGTACGTTTAGGTTTCTCTCACGCCGTCGCATGAGATTGCCGTTCGTTCCTTTAACGTAGAAATCGACTTTATCGATCGTTGGTTGATAGATCAATGTTTTAAATATTAATTGAAAGAATGAATTACCCCCCCAAATATTTTATATTGTTTATTAAAAATGGGGGAAAAATAGTTTTTTTTAGAAAAGTAATTTTTTTTTTTAGTAACATAATTAATGTATTAATATAATCCCCTTTAAAAAAGTTTATAGGCTTGCCTTCAAATTGATGTATATCAATTTATTTATCTAAAAAATTTTTTATAACTGCAGCAATTTTAAAACATTTCCCCTCCCGGGATAAATTTTTTTTAAGACAAGGGCGCTCCCAATTTTTTTAATTTTTTGGGCAAGGGGGAAAAACTCATTTGGTTGGTTTTCCCCGAACTTTTTTTTTTGTTACTTAAGGTTTAAAAATTTCCTCTCGGAAAAAATTTTAAAGAAAAATTTTTCAAAAGGGTTTAAAAAAAAAATGTTTTTTTAACCGAAGAACAATTTTTTCCCCCTCGCTAAAATTTTAAAGGGAAAGTTTTTTTATGTATTATTTATTGAAAACTAATTAAATGTTTCAGAAAAAAAAAAATTTTCCAAACCTATAGTTTATTTTTTAACCCCTTTCCCCAATTATTTCCCCTTAAATTTTAAAAAAAAAATTTTTGGGGTGAGGACTGTACTTTATCGAAATATAGAGTTTCCGGGAATAAAAAATTACACAAATTTTTGTCGCCAGCTCCGGGGTGTAGTAGTTAAACCCCTCGTAATTTTGCAACAGGCAGGGGGTCGCCACAAAACACGGGCTACCTCCCCCTTTTTGTCAGTAAAAAAAGGTGATCTACGTTCATATTTGGAAAATAGTAATATTTTTTTTAATGTCTTAGCCTGTACAATATTTCGCCTAGTATTTGTTTAAAAATTTAAAACCACAGAAAAATCGTAAATGACCAATTGGCACAAAAAATTAGCCAACTCGATGCTAATGCTTTCTTGAAGTTCAAGTCAGTAGTTCGAATAGTGTAATTAAGATGTTTTTCCAGTGAAGTGAATACCTTTCCAAAGCAACCCAATTTTATAGAGGCTATAACTTGTAGATAACATAACAGACCGACTTACTACTTAGAGGCCAAAAAGATTTAATTTGTGGTTAGTTGTGGTAAGTTGTGGGATGACAGGGGGCCCAAAAAAAATTCTGGTACCCACAACCACATCCAAATAAAAAGTAATATTAAAAATCTAAAAGATACAAACTCTATGTCTGTCATTAAATAGTCTTAAAATAAAAAGTTGTTACAGCTGTGTGAACGTAAAAATGTAATAACTAAAAAACTTTAAATTTTGTGGAAAATTTTGATTTTTAAAATCTTACCAGAGCACTTTCGATATTTTCACCTTTATCTCCGCTAGTGATTTGGACAGAAAATCCAGCGAAGGCCTGTACATAAGTTAAAATCAAATAGTACTAAAAACTATTACAGAATGCACACAATTTATTATTATTACAACATCACATTTTGCATTAAAAGATGGTGAAATAAACAATTCCGAGAAAACAAAACCTTCTACGGCACCATTTTTTAAAATAAATGTGCATTATAGGATATTTTTTAGTAAAATTTTATTTTAACATATGAATGCCATCTCACTGGACTGTCTGTTCTAACAAATAACATAAATGATGGTTGGAATACCGAAAGCGCTTTGCTAGGATTTAAGAAATAAGCATTTTCCATAAAACATAAAGCTGTTTATTTATTAATAGTCCCACGGCACGCGCACTACCATATTAAATATTTATTACTTACTTGTAAATCACCTGTTTGCTAAAAAACCTATTAAACTATATATTCTTAAATTTTTATAAAATTTGTTATAAATACTAAACAGCCTATTCCATTGAAAAAAGACTAACAGTCGAAAGCTCATTCGTCAGTGTAATAATTTTTTTGTAACAAATGTTACTTTAATAAACATTAAAATATAAATATTTTAAATAATTTTAAACCCAGTTTTAATGTAAACGAGAAAGGATTCTATTTTATGACCGCAATATATAAATATATCTTTTAAGGTTCTATCTTACAACAGCACACGTATGTGGCTCTCCCGTAGGTTTAAGTTTAATATTTTTGATTTATTACATTAATAGAAAGGCAGTAAATTTAGAACCATTGCAGAGGAATTTAAATTAAAACACATTTTTTCACATTCCAGTTGTCAGCAGTTGTGGACGGTGTCTATGCGGACCATTCGCATATTGCAGGGAAATTTACGATGCTTTCATCTAGCAGAGTGTATGTGGGAGGCAGCATAAATACCAGAGCTCTTCCTGGAGCAAGAGTACACAACAATTTCGTCGGATGTATGAGAAAGGTAAGCTTTACCGGTAGGTATGGGAAATAGTTTGGCTAACATTAGCGTATCTTTTAAATAATATCCAGAGATTTTGTGTTAACTGATACCTATCTATTTTATTATTGAATAACTTTACTTAGGTAAAAAAAAGGTTTTTACTCTAAAATCTTTAAAAAGGGAATATACCGGGTGGTGCATCGCCAGACTGGCCATAGGAAATTCCATGTAAATTTTGATACATTGAGATATTGGCTCCCCTATTAAATTTACAACAAAATTGTATTAGACTATTTTGAAGACGTTGATAAGATTTAATTAGCTTACATTCTAATTTTTTTTGTCTGATAAGGCAATTAAAAGTTATTTAAGAAAAACTATTTGTAAAATCGTTGCATACCTGCTACATACCTTAATGAATCCAACAGTAATAAATAAAATGCCTTGTCAACTTTTTAATTGACGTTTTGCTTTTTATTAAATATTTCAACATTTTTTACAGTATTGAAGAGAAAATACCAATGATTTAATGGTATTACATGGAAAATAGTTATCGAAGAGTATCCGACATGTTCTCTACGTTTTTTCCTCACAGACACATTCCAAGTAAGACAACAGTTTAAAATATCGTTCATAAGTTTAAGACAAAAGGTACTGTTATTAATACATGCAACTGCTGAGAGCGTAATAATAATGTACTCGATGGAAGAGCTCAAGAAAATAATGCCGATTTAGATGTTTTACTTCATGTAGAAGAAAATAAAGGAATTAGCACCAGGCTTCTTGGCAAAGTTGTAGGAAAGGATCACAGTACAGTAGTACGCAAATTAAAGAAATATAAATATCATCCGTACAAATATCAAAGATATCAGGAATGAAGGAAAGCCGATGAGATCCGAAGAGCTAATTTTTGTTTTAAAGTTATGAAATTGGCGAATAACGATAGGCACTTCTTACGCAATATTTGTTTTAGTGACGAATGCACCTTTACATTAAAAAATGAACCAAACGTTTAAAACATCAGATACTGGAGCAAAGAAAATGAACACAGATTTGTATCTACAAGGACTCAATACCCTCAAAAGGTAAACGTTTGGGCGAGTATATTTCGACATCGGATTATTGGACCTTTTTTCTTGAATCACAATTTGGGAACAGAAACTTTTTTAGAACTATTACAAAATTAAGTGGGGCCGGCATTGGAAGAAGTTACACCTGACAATCCAGACATTTGGTTTCAAATGGATGGTTGTCCTGCACACAATTCACGAGAAGTAATGGAATATGTTCAAAATGTTTTTAATGGACTCACTATAGGACCAAATTACACCATAAATTGGCCAGCTAGGTCTCCTGATTTTTCGCCAAACGACTTCTTCCTTTAGGGTCATATCAAAAATGTTATTTATACAAATTTGAGTTATCAAAATTTAGAAGAATTTAAAGTTTGAGATATTGCTTAGCAGTAAACGGAGGTCTGTTTGAGCATCTAATTAAAAACATTAGCTTAAATAAGTTTCATTGTGTTGTGTTAAAACGTATTTTAGACAGTTTTTAAGTGTGTTTTTCACCTTCCTATAAAATTGTTCAATTATGTAAAAATCTCATTAGGTAGCTCAATGTAATTACTTGTATTTATTAAATGATTACAACCATTATTTTCTCTTCAATGCTGTAAAACATGTTGAAATAACTAATACAAAGTAAAACGTCAATTAAACCGTTGAAAAGACCTTTTATTTATTAATGGTGGATTCATTACGGTATGTAGCAGGTATGCAACGATTTTACAAATAATAGTTTTTCTTGAATAACTTTTAATTGTCTTATCAGAAAAAAACGAACTTTAGTATGTGAGCTAATCTTATCAACATCTTCAAAATAGTTTAATACAATTTTGTTGTAAATTCAATAGGGGAGCCAATATTTCAATGTATCAAAATTTACATGGGATTTCCTATGGCCAGTCTGGCACCACCCGGTATAAATACCGAACATTTAAACAAATAATAAGCACCATATTTAAAAGAAAACTATTATTTTTTACAGATTATTATTTTTTCAGTGCTTAAAAAAAACGTATAAAAAGTACTTATTTTTATAAGTAAATTTACACGAATCACTATATAATACTAGATTTAAAATCAAACATTAGAGAGCATATTTATTTTTATATAATTAATAGAATTGGTTGGCTTTTTATAAATCAACTTTAGGCGACTGTTGACTAGACAACAGACAAATAATTTAAAACACTTTATTTATCAGTTATTTTAATTACGCAAAATGACATAACTAGTTTTTATAAAAGTAAACTATACTCTATTTACTATTTTAAGTAAACTATAAATCATGTTTAATAAGATATTTAGTCCACTGAATGCCTTGTAAATTGGTGCATTGACCAGACCATTACTTTAATTACCAATTTTAAGGTATTACTTTAGCCTTTGTTACCTTTTTTAGCTTAACAAGAATTTAAAATATCAGTTATTACTAACATTACATTACAAAAGTTTACCTTTTAACTTAGAGTTATAATTTTGTGTTCTTAAAATGGATATTTAGTCTATTCTTTTGATTAGTACAACTATTTTTAAATTACAAATAAAAACCAAACAAAAATTATTTATCGTATTTTACTTAAATTTAATTTTAAATTCATTATCAAAATAAATTGCAGGAAATATTTTTTATTATCTGTATGTAAATGACTCTTCCTTCTTAAAAAAAAGTGTAAATATGCAAAACCTCGCAAAAAACGTTTGACATTCCGACTAGCTGCAATAAAACGGGCGTGGTGTTGCCAACTTTCTTAAACTTTTAAAGGCCATATAAATAATAAAAAATAATTTACTTTTGACCCATATATTATTGGCTTTTTCGACTTGTTTTGAGCTTCACTATCGCCCATTAAAATCATGAGCATCATACTTTTTACACCTTGTATATTTTTAATTTAATTTTTTTGTACTTATTATTAATCTTTAATATTTATTTAACCCAAAATACAGGGTGATTCCTAAATGGACGCTTTTTTTTAACTGTATATAGACCTGGTTAAAATAAACAACTTTTTTAAACAACTTTTTTCAAAATACTAAAAAATAAGGAACTTACATACATTTATTGTGGCGAATACGGTCCTTTCTTAAGTAAGTTGTCACCTCCTAAGAAATCTTTGGGCTGTGCTGCTTATAAACGTTGAACGTGATTTTCCCGCAATGTTTTCCACACCTTTTTTTTTACTTAAACCGACCTGACTTGCAATGACCCGAGTACCTGGGTCCAGAATAAGCCCGCAAAGGAAACCGTCGCGCGTACAATCTCAAAGCAACGTTTGCAGATAAACGACACTCTATAAATAAGGAACATATCCACGTATTTATTGTTTTTAGATTGTGTTATTTTCGCTATTTAACAATGATTTAAAATTAAAATTAAATCTCGCCTTGTCAGGTTAAAGCAACTGAGCCAAGCGACTGAGTCAGACCGTGTGATTAAGAGGGCAAAAAACAAGTGTAAATAAGAAATAAACTATTTGTTTATGCTCAGTCCCACACTAGCCACACTTTCAAATAAATTTATGTAGCTTTGTTATTTTTGGGTTTTTGAAAAAATGTTATTTAAAAAAATTGCTTATTTTAACGAGTTTTATACACAGTTAAAAAAAACGCCAACTTAGGAATCACCCTGTATATAGGTCTGAGTATTTCAATTTAATCTGACCTTGAATATGGGCAAAAATTTTCGTAAAATGTTTTTTAAATATCCCCGTTTCGTCCTTTTGCCTTAGTTAAAAGCCCTGCAAGCAGCTGCTACCGAATAATATAACCTGGAAAGTATATTTAAAATATTTTTTATGGATTATATTATAATAAAATTTCCATATGTTACCTTAGACACACCTTTTATATAAAACTTTTGTATATAAAATATTGCTTTGTAATTATTTAAATATTTTATCTATATCACGTTTTAACATAGTTAGCAAATCTCTCTTGAGTCTTTTATGGCAAAGGCACGTTGGTATATAAACAAGTAGAAAAATACGCAAACAAAAAAAAAAATAAAAATTGGTTTTATACAGGGTCCTGCAACAGTACGTCGGGCTTCTCTACAGCCTAAACTAAAAAAGTTAGGAGTTCCGTTCAAGTGCAGGTATCAGTTAAGAATAAAAGCGCATTTTAGGAAAATAATGTGGTATGTACAGGGTGGCCCAAAAAATTGTGGCAAACAAAATTCACTTTTTTAAATGATAACATACTGTATATTTTTGCATCTAGGGAACCTCCTTAAGATCTTTATTTATTCTAAAATATTTCAGCTTTTAAATGGTTAGTTTTGTAGCAATAAATTATTTTAAAAAAATAATTGAATTTTCATGACTCCACTAAACACATATCACTTTCATAAATACAAATTTTATGTCAATATTCGATATGATTCTTATTTGTAGAAGACTGTTGGATGCTCTAACCTGGTTTTGTGGTTTAATCTTATACAGAGTGTTCAAATTTATTTTTTTAATTTAAGAAAATCAATGCTATTTTTCTCAATTTTTTTAAATGGAACACCTGTATATTTATTATGCATTAAATGTAGAATTATTATACCAATATTTTTTATTATACCATCATACTAGTTATCTTTAACCGTTCTGGAAATATTTATAATAATTACTAATTTATTTGTCTGAAAACCGTTTTATTTGGAAAATACTGATAAACACAATGAAAGTATTAATTATAAACTAAGGTAAATGTTCAAAATGCCTTCTGCTGGTTCTGAACTAGCATGAATTTTAAAGGTAATACTAATTTTAAAATTAACAATTTCTTAAATGAGGCAAAAAGCAAAAACATATTCACTGATTCACGCCTTGTAAAACATGCTGCACAATCGCTATATCCATGGAAACAATATCATACTTTCTGGATCGTATTAAAAACTAGTACGTGACATTTTGACTATTATTTTTTTATTAAGCTTTTGTGTCAAAAACAATAATAAGAATAATAATGAATTTTAGCAAAGATGAGCTTGTTGACATGATTTTAACTTGGAGAAAGTGAAAGAAACTGCTTTTTAGCTACTAAAATTATGCTGCTCGATATCCTGACAGAAGACGCCGGATGAAAAAAGTTTCAGAAGATTATTGGCAAGATTGGTTGAGACGGGAAATGTCGCATATCAAAAGCAAGAAGAATAAAGCCTGTCACCAATGAAGAAAATGAGTTGGCCGTATTATTGACGGTAATTGAGGATCCGCATATAAGTCGGTAAACATCGGAAAAGCAGTAGATATGAGTGAAAGATCGGTCCAGAGAATTTTTAAAAAAATCGTTTCCACGGCTATCATATCCAGCTACACCAAGCCCTTTCTAATGAGGATTTTCAAAATCGTGTCAATTTATTTGTCTGAGGCGAAATAAAAAAGGAGGATCCTTTATTTTTTAACTACGTTTATTTACAGACGAAGCAACTTTTCATAACAATGGATGTGTAAATAGACATAACTTCCACTATTATTTTATGAAAATCTTCATTTTATCGTCAGACAGACTCCCAGCACAGGTGGTCAATCAATGTGTGGGCTGGAATTGTAGGGTTACTATTATAGGTCCCTATTTTTTTAATGGTCATCTTAATGGACAAATGTATTTACAGTTTTTACAAAACGAGTTACCCAGATTACTGGCAGAAATTAACCCACATGTTAGAGGCAGGATGTGGTTTCAATGCAACTTTTGGACAGCAATGGATTGGTAGAAATGGACCTACCCATTGGGCAGCTAGATCTCCTGATTTAACAAAACTCGATTTTTTTTTATGGGGATACATAAAGGAAATTGTTTATAAAGATCCGCCCACCACTGCAATTGAAATGGAACAACGATTAAGGAATGCTTTTGCAACATACCACAAATATTAAGGGAAGTAGAACGGATCTTTTGAGAGACGTGTCAATTTATGTTTAGAGCAAAACGGAAGGCATTTTGAACCTATCTTGGTTTATGATCTAATACTTTCGGTGTTTTTATCATTTTCCAAATAAAACGGTTTTCAGACGAATAAATTAGTAATTATTATAAATATTTCCAGAACGGTTAAAGATAACTAGTAGGTTTGTATAACAAAAAATGTTGGTATAATAATCTACATTGACGCATAATAAATATACAGGGTGTGCCATTTAAAAAAATTGAGAAAAATAGCATTGATTTTCTTAAATTAAAAAGTTAAATTTGAACACTCTGTATAAGATTAAACCACAAAAACCGGGTTAGAGCATCCGACAGTCTTCTACAAAAGAATCATTACCAATATTGACATAAAATTTGTATTTATGGTGCTGGTATGTGTTTAAGTGGAGTCATGAAAATTCAACTATTTTTTAAAATAATTATTGCTACAAAACTAATCATTTCAAAGCTGAAATATTTCAGGAATAAATAAAGATGCTTAAGGAGGTTCCATAGATGCAAAAATATACAGATATGTTACATTTAAAAAAAAGTGAATTTTGTTTGCCACAATTTTTTGGACCACCCTGTACACCACATTATTTTTTGTAAAATGCGCTTTTATTCCTAACTGATACCTGCACTTGAACGGAACTCCTACTTTTTTAGTTTGGGCATGAAAGCCCGACGTACTGTTGAAGGACCCTGTACATGCCATTTAACTAGGCCTTAGCGTGCCTATTTTAAATTTAATTTTAAAAAAATAATAAGAGGCGTAAGAAATTAAATAGAGATACAAAGCAAATCTGTAAAAGGTTTAAATAATATTTCAAAATATTTTTAAAAAATGTGTTTTGTTACATTGTAGCCTTATAGTTTTTGCTTTGAATTTATAAATTCTTTTCTTTTGATATATTTTAGTTTACAAATTCTGTTTCAATTTGTTTCCTTTTAATAAAAATAACCTAGAACGTATCACATAAATCGGTTATGTTTTTTTGTAGACAGAATCCTTAAGTGTAAAATACAAAAAACATATATATATATATATATATATATATATATATATATAATATATATATATATATATATATTATATATATATATATATATATATATATATATATATATATATATATATATATATATATATATTATAATATATATATATATATATATATATATATATATATATATATATATATATATATAATATATATATATATAATATATATATATATATATATATATATATATATATTAATATATATATATATATATATATATATATATATATATATATATATATAATAATAATTTAATATTTTTATTTTAATTAATTAATAAATTAAATTTTATTTTTTTATTTAAATTAAAATTTTTAATAAATTAAAAATAAATTTCTTAATGTCTTTTATATATACAATTGGAAACAAAAACAAATAAAAATGAAAAGAAACAAATATAAAGTTACATACCTTTTTTCCTTTCATAAAACCCCTATCTAATAAAAATTTAAAAAATTCAAATAAGAAGAAAAACCCAAAAACTTAAAAACTAAACGATGAAAATATTACGCTTTACATCTTGAATGTTAGTGATGAAAAATAGAGTATATTTTATAAAATTTGGGTCTACCCTAACTGTACATAACTTTGGGCTTTCCAGCCTAATAGGTGGTAAATTTGCATTTATTATCCTGTAATTAGGTCGTTATAGACTGATACTTGGATTACCAGTATCAGTCCTAAAATTTAAGTATTTTTGTTTTTGATATGAATCATTTCTTTTAGGTTTCTTTTTTATAAGTTCGTTTCGTAATCTAGAATTTGAACATTTTTGAAATTAAAATTATGTAGTTCTTCTATTGCATGATTAGCGAGAGCTGTTGAATTATCTTTAATATTTCTTATGCTTGTTTTGTGTTCATTTATTCTATTTTTTAAATATTGTTTTGTTTGTCCAATATAGGTTTTTGGACAATCAAGGCAATCTATTTTATAAATGAGGTTCGTTTGATCTAACTTTGGATTTCTGGTTTTAGTTTTGTGAAGAGGGATTTAGAATTATTAGCGGTTTTTCAGATACATGAATGTTAAATGGATTCAATACTTTTTATTTTTGATTTATTTCAGGGTTGTAGGGTAATGAAATATATTCCTTGTCTTTATTACTGTTATTATTTTGATTTCTATTAGGGTTATATAAATGATTTACATGAATGATTTCAATTTACTCATGAAAACGAAAATAATCATACAATCAACTTTCTTGATGTTACAATAGGTTATGATAATAATGGCATAATAAAAACAAACTGGTACACCAAACCTGTTTGGTCTGGTAGATACCTAAATTTCACCTCAAATACCCCAATTTAATACAAAAAAAGTGTTGTAAAGTCATTAGTTGACAGAGCTGTAAAACTCTCTGATACAAAGCACAGACCAAAAAGTTTAAAAAAGTAAGAGAAATCCTACAAAAAAGAAATATCCAAAAAAATTCACAGAACCAATTATAAAAGCACGTATAAATCATTTATATAACCCTAATAGAAATCAAAATAATAACAGTAATAAAGACAAGGAATATATTTCATTACCCTACAACCCTGAAATAAATCATAAAATAAAAAAAGTATTGAATCCATTTAACATTCATGTATCTGAAAAACCGCTAAATAATTCTAAATCCTCTTCACAAAACTAAAACCAGAAATCCCAAAGTTAGATCAAACGAACCTCATTTATAAAATAGATTGCCTTGATTGTCCAAAACCTATATTGGACAAACAAAACAATATTTAAAAAATAGAATAAATGAACACAAAACAAGCATACGAAATATTAAAGATAATTCAACAGCTCTCGCTAATCATGCAATAGAAGAACTACATAATTTTAATTTCAAAAATGTTCAAATTCTAGATTACGAAACGAACTATAAAAGAAACCTAAAAGAAATGATTCATATCAAAAAAACAAAAAATACTGTAAATTTTAGGACTGACACTGGTAATCTAAGTATCGTCTATAACGACCTAATTACAGGATAATAAATGCAAATTTTTACCACCTATTAGGGCTGGAAAGCCCAAAGTTATGTACAGTTAGGGGTAGACCCAACATTTATAAAATATACTCTATTTTTCATCACTAACATTCAAGATGTAAAGCGTAATAGTTTCATCGTTTAGTTTTTAAGTGTTTGGTTTCTATCTTTATTTTGAATTTTTTAAATCTTATTAGATAGTGTAAGTTTATGAAAGGCAAAAGGTATGTAACTTTATATTTGTTTCCTTTAATTAATTTTTGTTATTTGTTTTTGTTTCCAATTGTATATATAAGACATTAAGAACATCTTATTGTTCTAGATTCTGATGATGGTTTAATTGGAAATAAACCGAAACGTCAAAGAAATGTTTTAATTTTATTTCAAATTAATTTAAAAAAAAAAAATGACCGAAAAACCCAGGAGAATTAAAAATTATTAATTTAATAACACGGTCAGGAAAACAAAAACTAAATATATATATATATATATATATATATATATATATATATATATATATATATATATATATATATATATATATATATATATAATATATATATATATATATATATATATATATATATATATATATATATATATATATATATATATATATATATATATATATATATATATATATATATATATATATATATATATATATATATATATATATATATATATATATATATATATATATATATATATATATATATATATATATATATATATATATATATATATATATATATATATATGTGCCAAAAGTAATGGGACACAGAGCAACAGCAGATTCCTTAGATCGAAATAATGCAATTTACGTAAACTTGCATTATCCGAAAGTTGATAATAACAAAGATACAGGGTGATAAACTTTTAATTTTGCTTTCGTTTTTTCCTAATAATTCTTTAACCAAATGACCTAGCGGTACAAAATTTGGGATCTGGGGGTTTTCTGAGGCGGGAAATTTAAATTCGTTCACGCTTTTGATGTTGCTACTAGAGGGCGCCAGCTACGGCCTACCTCACTTGTTTTAGATGTCGTAACTTTTTTTAAGCTTAGAATATTGACCAGTTTATTAAAAAATAAGTTACTATAAATTCATCTGCATCAAAAAAGTATACTTTGTTTAGGTCTCTAGGAGCAGCGGTTCTCGAGATAAACGCACATTAAAGGATCTTGCATTTTTTTATGGAAAATGAATTTTGGCCAATTTTTTTGAAACTTTGCATAGTGATAGTTCTTAACACGCTGATCAAAGGTCTTTTAGGGCACAAAACCCGAAAACGCCTGCAACCCCCCCAAAATCACCCTTATAGGTCACTGGGGATTTGGGGACCTTTGAGGGTGATTTTGGGGGGGTTGGAGGCGTTTTCGGGTTTTGTGCCTTAAAAGACCTTTGATCAGCGTGTTAAAAACTATTACTATGCAAAGTTTGAAAACAATTTGCCAAAAATCATTTTCCATAAAAAAATTGCGGGATCCTTTAAAGTCCGTTTATTTCGAAAACGTCTGCTCCTAGAGACTTAAATAAAGTATATATTTTTGGTGCAGATGAATTTGTGGTAACTTTTTTTTTATTAAACAGGTCAATATTCTAAGCTTAAAAAAAGTTACGACATCTAAAACAAGTAAGGTAGGCCGTAGCTGGCGCCCTCTAGCAGCAACATCAAAAGCGTAGACGAATTTAAATTTCTCGCCTCAAAAAATCCCCAGATCTTAAATTTTGTACCGCTAGGTCATTTGGTTAAAGAATTATTAAGAAAAATTATATTAGCTACCAAACGCCAATTTAGTAAGTCTTAAAACAAATGTGGTACACTAAAAAATGCTTCTTGATACATAGTATATTTATGCCAAAATCCATTAAAATATCTAAACTGGTATTACAGATATTAATAATAAATGATTTATTTTTGAAAATTTTACCACCCTGTATCTTTAAAGTTAAGACGTTTAGGACATACGTTTATATACAGTTTTCTTCTTAAAATGGACCCAAAAATTGCTTCCCTAAATATTGACGTACAAAAAACACCCTGCATAATGTAAAAAAAAATTACCAACCATGATATGTTATTTCTCGTAAACAGTTGATTTTATCGATGTCAATCAAGAATATATTTTTTTATTTTAAGGTTAAAGCTATCCAAAAATAATATTGTTGAGGCTTTATTATACAGGATGTTAATAAAAATGCTATTATTGTGTTAGAGCTAGTCCGTCTCTGGCAAATTAAATAAGCCAAATATGATTTAATGGGTTTATTTTAAGAAGACTTATCTAGTAACCATCATATTAAAAAAATATTAAGTTGCGCCTGGTATTTTAAAAGTTATTTAAACAAAAACGATTTTCAGGCGCGTCCGTTATGTACCTGTATCTCCGTAGGGGAGGGTCATAGGAAAAAGTTTATGAGAACTTGTCATAACATTTTTAGGTTTTATATTAGATTCCGAGAGATTGCCCCAATATTCTGGGACACCTTGTATAAAATATTGTTATATTATTAAAAAATGAAAACAAAAAAACACCGGGTTTTGTTTATTATTAAGACGTGGATTTATACAAACCCTCTTGGAAGTAAAAATTAAGGTAGCTAATTTAAGTTTAAATAACGTAAAATTGCCTTTAATTAAAAGATTATTTGCCCACTTTTCTTTACAAAGTTTATAAATATGGAAAACTTAAAGTAAGTTATTCACTATAATCTACCCATATTTTACGAACATCTACAAACTTGAATCTTAAACAATTTCCTAGTTTATCCTAAGGTAAACTAAGTTATGTTTCGTAACAATTCAGAAATGTTATATAAATTTCAAGCAAACCATGCTGAATTTTTGGTAAACAATTAATTTGGGTTCTTTGTAATATTTGAAATGTTTTACTAAAATATTGAGTGAGTTTATATGTTATCTGGAATTTCTAAACTTTGTGTATACCTGCAGAAAATAAGGTTATAAATTTTACCTAAGAAAGAAAGTATATGGCCAAACATTTTGGTAATAACATATTTTTTGAACATTTTATAAATGTAATAAAGATTCTTTTATTATTTTTAATAAACAAAACATTGACTACTTTAAAAGGCAGCTATAACAAAATATTTTACTTTTTAACAGTAAAGACAGACAAATATTAATGACGTAAGTAATTTATTCTACGTACCAAAATTATGTCATCTGTAAATATAAAACGCTATATAAAATTAGTAATAACTAGCACTTTAATGGTAGATAAATTATGGCAAACAACGAAGTTAATTTTTTACTCCTATAATATGAAGAGACACACTTTATTTCTAAAGGCATTTAAATTTTAAGTATAATTAATAAATGAATAAGATTAATAATTAAATTAAAGTGTGAGTTAATAATAACTAACCCTTAAATGTATTTAAGTTATCAATATAATGTAAAATGTTTGAATATAAACGAGATTAAACTTAAAAATTAATTTTAAAATAAAATAAAAATATCGCTATTTTTCTTTACCTTCATCATAAATTAAAAACTAAGAGACCACAATGTACTACATTATAAATTAAATATTAAATTATTAAATTATTTAAATAGTACAAAAACGAGTTAAATAACTGGTTATTAAAAATTTAAACAAATTTTGCTTTACCATATTGGCAAGTATGATTGACAGGTACTGTTTATTTAATTATTAAATACAACTTTTATTGAAAATCCTTTTAACACAATGCAAAATAAAATAAGCTGACTGCGCACCTTTACCTAACACCAATGTTATAACCACATTTTACACTTTACTCTAAATTCTCCTTAATTAGCGCTTAGGATTGTAGCTGGTTAAACGTACAATATGAATAAATTAATTTTTAATTTACAACAGCTTTTCAAAAGCTGGCCACAGTTTTATAGGAGCTAAAATGGGTAACTTTAAAAGGGTTCTTAACGCCTAATCAAAAGCATCTGAATATAATTAGAGTAACTATAAAAAATAATTTAAAAACTAAAAAATAGCTCTTTACGTTTAGTCTAAGAGCTGGCTACGAAAAAGTGAACTGATAAGGTGTAGTCACGAATTTTGTATAAAAGGTCTCCTTGGTACCTTATAAGTACGTTGCGTTGCCGTCAGAACGCTCTCCCGGGGCGGGAGGCGTGGGTGGGCGGTCAAAGTCGTAAATTTATAATAAGAAAAAAATGATAAGGTGCAGTCCTGATATTTGGTAGAGTTATAGTTTTTAACTATAGGAACCGAGGAAAAATATTGTCAGAAGTCTAGGTCGGGGCTTAAAGACCGTCAGAAGTCGACAAAGTTGTAAAAAATTGTTGAAATTTAAACCACAAGGTGCAGTTCTGACAATTGGATTTTACATTATTTATGGCTTACTGAACCTGTATATAAATTGTCAGAAGTCTAAATAATGGCTAAGTACATAAAAATCGATATTATGGCCGAAAGTCGCTAAAGCGGCTGTCGCGACGGATAGCAATCATTCGAAGTTTGTTTCAAATTTAAATAACAAGGTGCAGTTCTGACAATTGCATTTTTATATTATTTATGGCTTACTGAACCTGTATATAAATTGTCAGAAGTCTAAATAATGGCTAATTACATAAAAATTGATAATATGGCCGGAAATCGCTGAAGCGGCTATCGCGACGGAAAGCAATCTTTCGAAGCTTGTTTTAAATTTAAATAATTTTATGCACTTTTGGCAATTTCTTATTTTTAATGTTTTTGAATTAATTTTATTATAACAAAGTTAATATTAGAGAAAGTGAAAGGTAAGTATAAATAATTACATAAATATTGTTTTATAACTTGGAAAAAAATATATTTAAAAAACAATTAACACTCGCAATCTGACTGCTCATGTTCATCCTCGTCACTAGCATACTCAATTTCTGATTCATCATCTGAAACATAAATTATTAAAATTAAAATTAAACACTTTTTCAATGTACGAATCATGTAGTAGAATATTTTACCTTCAGCTCCAGATTCTTCATTTTCGTTTTTTCGGATAACATCGTTGACTGTTAAAGGTAGTTGAGGTCCTTCAAACCATTTAAATTCATATGTTGATCCTCGTTGCATCCAGCCGCAATCTATAGGTTCGAGTTCCGTCGGAACTTTTAGGTGAGCATTAGTCCATACATTTGCGATGTATCTCGCCCTTTCAAATTGCTGACGTAGTTCCGACTGACAAGGAGGCAAACTTGATGCATCGAAATTTTTGACTGTTTTTTTGTGAAATGGTTCATTTACATTAGTTATTTTATAATTTCTTAAAAATATCTCGAATCGAGTACTATTTACTAATTGAAGGTTTTTTTTCGAAGTGATTCCATACAAGTGGCTCGTATATACTTCTAAAACTTGAAAAACTTCGTCTTTGTTGCTCGATATATCTCCGAGATCTGAAAAAGCCTTTATGTACTTCTGTGATTGTGACATGATTTTAAAGGGGCGTTGTTTCCCTTTTCGAAAAAATGCAGGGTTGTAATCACAGCCTGTAAATGCGTGGAAGCCAGGTAACGCTTTACATAAATCGTCTCCCAGAAAATTAGATAATTTATTAACATCAATTATCCGTCTCTTATTCGATACACCACAGTCAATCCAGATGTTACTTTGGCTTTTTCGATGGTGCATGTTTCCCAGCAAAATAATTAAAATATCGGTGTCCGAACATCTAACAGTTATGTTGGCAGATAAGTAATGTTCATGGCATGAAATACAATTTTCGTATCTGCTTCTTCGTGCCAGGGACATGAAAATTCATTGCTTACAGTTTTGATCACTTTATTGTTACTATCGACTTCATATGAATAACATTTAATATGATTTAATAAAATCTTCTTACGGCCAATAAATTCAGCGACGCTGTCGCTTTCCCAATGATCGATCAAGAAAGAAACAAGAGCTGTTTTAAAGTTGTCATTTCGGAGTTCCTTTGCGAATTCGGGTGGCCTTACTTGCTGCGGACCAGAGATAACGTACTCACGGTCAGTCGCTTGTCTTCCTCGCATACAACGTTCGTAATCTTTGATCGATGGTTGCCAATATCGATCAAAAATCAGGTGAATATTTGGAGCATTGTAATTTGTCAGTATTTGCAGTATCTTTTTTGAAATACCCTCAAATGTTCTAGGAACATCCTTAATGCAGTGCAATAAAAAAAATCCGTCGATCAAGACGAAGTCGGTATGCGTAGGCGCGGTACTTTCGACTTGCAGGCATTTCATCAAACTGGATTTATCGGTCTTGAAAATCGATCCATCTGTATGACATAACGACATTGGTATAGGAGTGATTGGAAAAGTTAATACTTTCTCAATATCTGTATTTTTTTCGATGGAGATACCTAGCATACGGCCGAAGAGATCCCGTTGCATCCGAACTTCTTGAGTTTTATTAGCTAGTTGAACTTTTTTCTTTTCATGACTGCTTGAGAAGTTAAAAATTTTGTTTTTCTTGAAAGATTCCTCGAAACTATTAATATCTTTGGCACATTTAGTAATAAATTCTTTTCTTTGTAATTCACCAATTTCTTCAGCATTCAATAGAAAATCAGCGACACTGTCAGAGGCACAACGCCCTGTACTGATATTATATAATTTGTCATGAGTTAGTTTCTTGCTATCAAACGGATTCATATTATTACGTAACACTTCTATAAAAGCTCTTAACTGTACATTATCTTTTTTTATTTGATGTTTTTCTAACTGAGCTGTAATGTCTTGAGCTTTCTTTAACCCACATATATCCATAATATGAGATATAATCGCTGATTTTATACCGTGGCTTTTAGACCAGCGCTGTCGTGCTGATATAGAATTGGTAAAATGTGATACACCAGTGAGCTTCCGAGCAGCTTCGGCATTAATTGTTTGCTCCAATGTTAAGTCCACTGGCACCCTCGAAAAATCTTTATCAGTACGTTTAACACCAAACATTCATTTCTTAAAATCTTCTGCTAAATCGGGATGCGTTTCTTCAATTTGTAGCAAATTATCGTAATATTTTTGTAACCATCTTGCGTAATTTATTTGATTAAAAATAAAAAAAACATTGCTGATTTTTGGAATTACGTATTTATAAAGTTCTAAATCGCCCATTCTGATACTTCTTGTCAGCATGAAATAATAATTTATAAAATCTATGTACATCATATAGTACTGAGCTGTTTTTCCATATTTTCCATTTTTTGTATCTTCTTTATATTTCAAATACTTTAATACTATTTCAGAAATCACTTCATTGTCAAGTGTATTGGTTGACGATTTTTCAGATTGAAACTTCACTAATTCTTCGGTTACATCGTCACACAAGTCTATATCACAATCAATTACAAATTGTTCCACGTGCAGAATTTGGAGGCCTAAGGATACTATTGGGTGTAAACGTTTACACCTATTAAAGTGCTTTCCACTTATAAATCCATTCACAGAGCCACTTGCTAAAAGCTCGCTTTCAACCATCATATGTGTAAGACCACATTCATCAATAAATTTTCCGACTCCCTTAAAATATGCGAGCATTATGTGAAAGTCGCCCATGTGGATGAACAAATTATCAAAGATAGGTTTTTCCGCCGATTGGATTTGCATTGCTATTTTTGCAATAGCCAAATCATATGTCACTTGAATGGATGGTTGTTGACATTCTTGTGCAATCTGCTGACTTTGCCTCATGGTTTCGTAAACGACTGAATTATCAGTCGGTGATGCATTTATCGGTGTCAAATATGAAATTTTTTGTTTCATACTATTATCTTCGATAATTTTACTATTAAATCCTACCCACATTGGTGTCCCGGGAATTTTAGAGTAATGTGTGAATAACCACAAAATATCTAGCTTCGTCATTGCTTCAAATTTGCTTGAGTTAATCATGCGTAACTCACTGTCGACCGGCAATAAATGTTCAAGTAATTTCGGCTTTTTAGTGTAGGCTGGTAATTCGGCAGCGATGACATACAGCGTTCTTCTTCTTTTGACAATAGGATATACATTATCATTGTTATTGCTATTATGACTTTCAAAAATAGGAGTGCTATCTCCAGGAATATTTTGAAATAAAATTCCTACCGTATCGTGAAGCGTGTCCTTACCGTTGCAAGTCTCAACAAATCTATCGTAATTATCAAAGGCGACACCCGTGCAATATTTAGGAGATAATATTGTGTCTTCTGGACACACACTTGATTTTTTGCATAAGGAGTACGTTACTTCAGTTTCTAATTCTTCGGCGACATTGTAACTGCAACAGTGCCCGAATCTATTTATAATATCGATAACTTTCCTGCTACTTGTAATACTTTTCAGTACCATTGCTAGAGTAATGTGTTTTCCAGTTTTTATTTTCCCATGATGAGTTGCGTATATAACATCTTGAGAAATAGAATTAATTTTACGCAAACAATTCGAGCTATTTCTCGTACGCTTGTCTGGGCCGCAAATAACAGATTGTAAAAAGACGATAACTGTACGGGTACGTCACACTCCCCAGCAATCAAATCATTTAATTTCATATCATTAGGCAATGGTTTTTTTGTAATCTTCAAAATTTGTTTGCGCAATATTAAAGCAGCGCGTTGTATATCTGCAGCATCTTGCAAATCCGTAAAAATGTCTTCAGTGATCGCTGTTGTTTCTCGAGGAGATATTATTTTTTATTGTGCATTAAAACAACTGAAATTTTATCTTCAAAATGCTGTTTTAATTTTTCCAACATGCGCTGATCTGTTACAGCAGTATCAAAAGAATCGTAAATTTCCAAATATAACTTTTCCAAAATACTATTAAACATGTCAGTTATGAAGTGCAAAAAAAATGCTTTTTTTTGTTTAAGCACTTCCTCTTCTATAAAAGCAATAATTTCTTTGAACGCTATTTCATGAAATTGCCTACTGAGGTGCCATTCACTTACAAATGTTTGCGGTTTGTTTATGAACCTTTTTAAATATAATGTCTTGCAACCGTTATGATAATAAATCGTTGCGTCGTCTGGTAAATGATCTATTTTTTGTAGCATAGCTTTATCATCGAGACCATGAGCATTCTTCGCAATATCACTTACTAACTTGATTTTTGTCGAACTGTAGATCGGTAATGTTCGAGCATTTTTTCGCACTCGAGCCTTGTCGCAAAAGAAACAAATCTTTTCATTGTCTGCAGTATCGCTGTCCTGTGGTTGGTCGGTTAGTGAAAAGTCCATCGCTTCCTCGGCATCTTTTTCGGTTGACTCTGTTTACAAGAAGTTTGGTATATATTAGTCAAAGAATAAATCTCATTTTATTATTAATAAATAAATTAATGCAATTAATGGATCCAAATTGTTAAAAAAATACAATTCAATTAATATGTTTCAAAATACAGTCGGAAAAATTTTATCGCCCGCAGATACGGTTAAAAAGTTTGAGTAGCTGTCAGTGATACATCCATCGATTCGTGTGAATTATTTTCACTTGGCACTGTTGATGTTAAAAAAAAATATTTATAAATATTTATAAATTTTTATGAAGCATTAGTTTAACTAAAATGCAAATAAATAATTTAAATCAAATTAAAAAAAAATCGTTCAAATCAACGCGAAAATCGTTCGTGCGTTACATAAATAAATGTATTATTTACCTAATTGCGCCGCACGCGCTGGCTCTGAGGCATCCGTATGAATATCTGTCCATGGTACATCCATCGATTCGTGTGAAATATTTTCACTTGGCTCTGTTGATATTAAAAAAAAAATATTTATAAATGATTATGATAGTTTAACTAAAATGCAATTACATAATTAAAATTAAATTTCAAACAAAACTCGTTCAATTTGACAGTTCGGAGAGGTAAAGTCGCATCAGGACGCGCTCTTGAAAAGTAAAAGCTGAGATAAGTGAGAAAATTGGCAACGCTGGAGGCTTCGTTTAGACACATTTTAACCGGATTAGCGCGGAGCCCAGCTACCTGACTAAACTTTCCTTTTTCAGCTAGCCGCCCTATAGTACACCAAAATTTCTACGAACAATGTAACTGCTTGAAAATGCGTCTATACGAAGCCCTGCGTTGCCAATTTTCCCTCTCATTTCACCACAGTATCCATCTGTATACCTACACCACTTAGAACATCAATCTGATATATAATATATATATATATATATAGATAATATATATATATATATATATATATATATATATATATATATATATATATATATATATATATATATATATATATATATGAACAAGATTGCTATATGCTAATATATGTAGAGTATTCCTCCCATATACGTGCGCGCATGCTGTCATATACGGATAGACATATACGCTCTCTCATAATTTAATAATAGCTATTCTTTATTTACCTGCTTCATCACTTCGTGAAGTAGAAAGAGTCTCCGAAGATGTCAATGCATTATATTTTGAGATATATTTTTCGGCAAAGCTAAAAAATCCTTACAGCATTTCGAATGGTAGCCATGAGCCTCTGTCACAGTATCTGGCAAATTAATGTCGTTATATTTTAATTTTAAAGCGACACGAATAACTAATATTTCACGACACTTTTTTAACTTTTCTTGAGTGAATAATAGAACTTTATCACCCATGCTGTTGCATTCAAATACACAAAATGGCTCAGAGGCCATTTTTCGCTTTTATATATTATAGAATAGAATTATTAATAATAAGAAATACACTCAAAAATCTTTCACTGAGAAACGATGGGTACTAAACAACATCTACACTCGGACTGACGCTTGCCTCCTATTTGAACCCCAACGGTCAACAAGCCCTTGCAGCCAGCACCTCAGAAAATTCCAAATCACGAACGATTTACGGGATCAGCCGAAGTCGGCCAGAAGTACTGGCGGGAAATTTTTATTTGTAGGTTGCGTCATTGTGAAAGGTCACAGCATTTGTATGTATGTTGTTTTTCATGTTTATTTATGTTTTATGTCTTAAAGCTATTTAAAAAATGGGGTATCTTCACGTGTTCTATGTGTCAAAAAAGCTTTAGTACTATGTTTAATTTAAGGAAACATGCAAAAACGTTGCATCCAGGTATGATATTAAATAATAAATGATAAGAGACTATGGGTAATTATCTCAAAATTAATAAGAAGAAAATAAAAAGCTGCTTTAACAAACCAGAACTAACCTTAACCGCCCTCTCTGGCCCCACGGGAATCGGCCAGAAAGGGCGGTCATGGTTAGTTCTGGTTAGTTAAAGCTTATTTTCCCCAATTATTTTTCAGACCTGATAAATCACTAAAAGCATACTTTTTTGTCAAATTGACATGTTTTTATACGATATCTGTAGGGTGGGTATAACGAAAAATTATTTATTATTTAAATTTGAAACAAGCTTCGAAATATTGCAATTTTCGGCCATATTATCAATTTTTATGTAATTAGCCATTATTTAGACTTCTGACAATTTATATACAGGTTCAGTAAGCTATAAATAATGTAAAATCCAATTGTCAGAACTGCACCTTGTGGTTTAAATTTCAACAATTTTTTTACAACTTTGTCGACTCCTGACGGTCTTTAAGCCCCGACCTAGACTTCTGACAATATTTTTCCTCGGTTCCTATAGGTAAAAACTATAACTCTACCAAATATCAGGACTACACCTTATCAATTTTTTCTTATTATAAATTTACGACTTTGACCGCCCACCCACGCCTCCCGCCCCGGGAGAGCGTTCTGACGGCAACGCTACGTACTTATAAGGTACCAAGGAGACGTTTTATACAAAATTCGTGACTACACCTTATCAGTTCACTTTTTCGTAGCCAGCTCTCCGGCTAGTTCATTACATTTAAAATAAAAGAGACCACAGTATAATATATCTAAATACCTTAAAAAAAAGTAAATTTGTCGTTATTAAAAGTTTAAACAAATTTTATTTTCACAATATCGGTAAGTATGATTCTTAATTTTATTTTTAGATACTGTAGAAAACACTGCTACAATTTACCTAAAAAATTGCATACAGTAATGTTTTTTTAACGGAAAATATTAAAAAAGTATATGCCCATAAGGGTAATTATTGAAATATAGTTATTTTAATTTAACTCACATATTGTAAAGAAACAGACTAAAATAGTTTGGGGTAAAAATATGTTTTGCTGTTTTTTCTTGAGTTTAAAACGTAAAATATTTTAAATACTTATAACAAATTTATATTTAGAAACCTAACCAAATTAAAATTAAAAGAAACTTTAAAAGTATTAAATCTGATTTCCGAAAGGTTACTTCAATTTCTAGAAAGCTTAAGTAATTAAAACATTGATTTTTTTTTTCATTTAAATTTTAAAACACTTTTTCACTTAAGCATCCAGTGTAATATTTTAGTTTTTACAGGAACGCTTTTCTATGTACGTCTCAATATTTTTTAGAGAAACGTGGATTTTTAAGTAAATTAAGGTATTTTTAGGCAAATAATTATGACACTTTTTTTGTAATTGTGTAACCCTATTTTATATACATATCTTTTTATATATATATATATATATATATATATATATATATATATATATATATATATATATATATATATATATATATATATATATATATATATATATATATATATATATATATATATATATATATATATAGATATATATATATGTCAATCTATTCTATCATATTATATGATAAAGTATCCTTTATGTTAGCATATTTTAAATTTTTACTTGCATTTTTAAACACAAATTTATTTTTTGTCTATCTTATTGAAAAAGCTTATCAAGCCCAAATTTGCACAGATATGCATAAATCGCCATTTTTGCAAACCTACTACGTGCAGAACATGCAGCCTTATGGTCAAAATACCATTTATTATAATTATATCTATCTTTTGCTCTTTTCGAAGACTCTCACGTCCTGTTTACATTAGTATTAAATCATGAACTTTCCAGTTTATTTTAATTTTGTAGCGAAGCTTTGGGAACTTGTCTCGTTTTCTAAACTGATTTGGTAAATGTATCGTCCGTGCTTGCAGAGATGGTCACAAGGTACGTGAGGGGTTTAAAGGATTTAAAATTCCAATATTATCTGGACCGGACAAACGGCCCCGGATGTATTGTATTTACATTATTTAGATATTTATCAAAAATATTATAAAATAAAAATTTATAGAATAAATTATTAATTTTAAATCCATTTTGTTTTTACTTATTATTGATAATTGACTCTGTTAAAAAATGTAAAAAGTGTCCTTAATGAAGTTTATATCAATTTAAAAACCCTATTTATCTTTTTATACAGGGTATTTCCTTAATATTGCAAAAACATTTACAGACGTACTCTTTGAACTACAGGGCAGTAAAGCTTTAAAAAAAATAAGTAATTTATTTTATAGATAAGGATAAAAATAGACGTGTAAAATTCGTAACGGATGTTTATATTTTTCAAATTTTTCTTACAACATCTGTAATCATCTGCTCCTCTGGCAAAGGTTGTAATCTTTAACCCTCAAAATAACTTTAACTGTCACTTTTTCTGGAGTTGGAAATTTAAAATAAAAAAAAGGTTTGTAAAGGCCTAACTTGTTTGGAAACTTTTTGTTCATGTAAGATTTTTTCGGAAATTGTGCCGTTTTATCTGCAATACAAAGTTAGCAATACAAATAAGTAATTAATAATACAATGGCAAAACCATTAAGGGTTGCAGATTGCATCCCTTGCTCAGAGTAGCGGATGATTACAAATATTGTTATAAAAGAGCCTTAAAGAACATAAACATATACACCAAATGTCATGCGTTCATGTTTATCCACAATTATAAATTTATGATAAAAAACCAAATATCAATTTGTTATATTTTAAGTAAGCTTAACAAATGTTTGTTATTTTTTTAATCGTATGATATTTCCTTTTTTTTAACGTACTTCAATTTAATACACCCTTTTTTCTAATTTCAAGATGTTTTACCATAAAAACATTAAGTTGTTTTCCGTTTAACCGCGAAAAGACCTTATATTTAAATGTTTTAAAAATCAACTTCTGTTTTTTTACTGATTTAAGCCTAAAAATTCTAAATACAGTCGGTAAAAAAATTTATAGCGTTCTGACAACATTTTAAATTTAATTTAAAATAGGTTTTTTTGTCTTGGGACAGTCCACGAAGGCTGATGCCTAAGTACTAACGTACCGTGGTTGTCTTGAATGTGGTGAGAGGGAGTTTGTTCACACGGGACTTAAATATTTGGAGATCGGAAGGAGAAGGAAAAACTTCTGCGGGCAGCAGGTTCCATAGTCTTGACACTCTAGGTATGAAGGAACGAGGAAAGCGGAAAGTTCGGGGTCTCTCTAACTGAACTGTAAAAGAATGCATAAAAGTTGCACTGCGTGTTGCTCTGTTGGAGCTGCCAGAAAAGGAATTATGCTGGCCAACTCCTCTGAGCAAATACCTATAGAAGAGCGGCAGATCCCCAACAGCTCGACAGTGGGCAAGAAGAGGAAGCCTTTCTATGAGCGTTTGATCATTAACAAGACGAACGGCTCTTCGTCGAATGGAGTCCAGAATGCTAAGCGTTGTAGGATACGCCATTCCCCAGACATGAGAGCAATATTCTAAAGAGAGTCTGATTTGGGGTAGGTAGGTAGGTAGTATGTCAATAAAAACCTAAAATAACTATTAAATTTAAATTTAGTCAGATTAGGTTGTTTATAGCCAAAAACCAATTAGGTATTGAGTTTGACAAAATTCTATTTAATTAAAAAAGAATAGGTAAATTATGAATATTCATAATTTCAAAAACTATTATCTCACAACAATTAAATTTAATAAAACCCGAATTTATAACATAACCATAATGTTTACAAAATTATCTTTCTGAGCTGGCATTGCCATTGTCCTACATGAAAAAACAACCTTGCACACCGTTTTTTAACGTGTCTGACTTAAAGCATTACGTAAAAACTTGTCTGGGGTGTCTTAAATATATTACAGATATATTTACCGGAAGGTGCATCGCCAGACTCGTCATAGGAAATCCCATGTAAATTTTGATACATTGAAATATTGGCCCCTCTATTGACTTTACAACAAAATTGTATTAGACTATTTTGAAGACGTTGATAAGATTAGTTCACATACTAGATTTCGTTTTTTTTTTTGATAAGGCAATTAAAAGTTATTTAAGAAAAACTATTTGTAAAATCGTTGCATACCGGCTACATACTTTAATGCATCCAACCAGTAATAAATAAAATGTCTTGTCAACTTTTTATTTCACGATTTACTTTGTATTAGTTATTTCAACATGTTTTAAAGTATCGAAGGAAAAATAATAGTTGTAATCTTTTAATAAATACAAGTAATTACATTGAACTACATAATGAGATTTTACATAATTGAACAATTTTAAACGAAGGTGAAAAACACACTTAAAAACTGTCCAAAAATACGTTTTAACACAACACATTGAAACTAAAAGCTAATGTTTTTTAATTAGATGCTTAAACAGACCTCTGTTTACTGCTAAGCAATATCCTAAACGTTTATAAAATGCAGTTCTTACATTATGAAGTTGAAATGCCGATAGTCGATCGCACGCCGCTGAAATTGAAACTTTTAATTCTTCTAAATTTTGATAACTTAAATTTGTATAAATAACATTTTTGATATGACCCCAAAGGAAGAAGTCGTTTGGCAAAAGATCAGGAGACCTAGCTGGCCAATTTATGGTGTAATTTGGTCCTATAGAGAGTCCATTGAAAACATTTTGAACATATTCTCTTACTTCTCGTAAATTGTGTGCAGGACAACCATCCATTTGAAACCAAATGTCTTGATTGTCAGGCGCAACTTCTTCCAATGCCGGCCCCACTTAATTTTGTAATAGTTCTAAAAAAGTTTCTGTTCCCAAATTATGATTTAAGAAAAATGTTCCAATAATCCGATGTCCAACTATACCCGCCTAAACATTTACCTTTTGAGGGTATTGAGTCCTTGTAGATACAAATTTGTGTTTATTTTCTTTGCTCCAGTATCTGATGTTTTAAACGTTTGGTTCATTATTTAATGTGAAGGTGCATTCGTCACTAAAACAAATATTGCGTGAGAAGTCCTTATCGTTATTCGCCATTTCCATAACTTCAAAACAAAAATCTGCTCTTCGGATCTCATCGCCTTCCCTTAATTCCTGGTGTCTTTGATATTTGTACGGATGATATTTACATTTCTTTAATTTGCGTAGTACTGTGCTGTGATCCTTTCCTACAACTTTGTCAAGAAGCCTGGTGCTAATTCCTTTATTTTCTTCTACGTAAAGTAAAACATCTAAATCGGCATTATTTTCTTAAGCTTTTCCATCGAGCACATTATTATTTCGCTCTAAGCAGTTGCATTTATTAATAAAAGTACCTTTTGTCTCAAACTTATGAACGATATTTTGAACAGTAGTCTTACTTGGAATGTGTCAGTCGGGAAAAAAGTAGAGAACATGTCGGATACTCTTCGATAACTATTTTCCATGTAATACTATTTAATCATAGTTATTTTCTCTTCAATAATGTAAAACATTTTGAAATAACTAATACAAAGTAAAACGTCAATTAAAAAGTTGACAAGACATTTTATTTATTACTGGTGGAGTCATTAGGGTATGTAGCAGGTATGCAACGATTTTACAAATAGTTTTTCTTAAATAACTTTTAATTGCCTTATCAGAAAAAAAAAACAAAATTTTGTATGTGAGCTAATATTATTAACGTCTTCAAAATAGTCTAATACAATTTTGTTGTAAATTCAATAGGGGAGCCAATATTTCAATGTATCAAAATTTACATGGGATTTCCTTTGGCCAGTCTGGCGATGCACCACCCGGTATATACAAAATTGGATTCTGTATTAAATATGACGAGCAAAAACATGTAATCGTTTTTTTTAACTAATTACTGAACAGCATTTTACGTGAAATATCCACCCTTAAAACAAATATTACACAAATTTGATGATAATTAAAGATTACGCAGATCCTAAAGCAGCTTAACAGAAATTAATTAGCAAATATTGGTGTTAAAAATACTCATTGACGCTTTTATAGAGGCCAAAAAGGTTTTTAACACTGAGCGAAAACATGCATAAATATTTATCTTAGTCGATAGCAAAAACAAAACTGTTGATTTATTTATGAGAAATGCGGGTTCCTAAATGAAGCTAATTTACAATGACCTTATACTAAAATTACAAATCCCGAAATATCCTTTAAAATGTCATGGACGAAATATATTTTAAATAAAGAAAATATTGCCAAGCTTCAAAATTTATAAATGTAGTACGGATTCAAAAGCAAAGGTAATAAAATATTTACACATACCAAAGAAAATACTTGACGAAACAAATTAAAAATGGGCAACTAAGTAATTTCAAAATAAAATGCAGTAAAGAAAGACAAAACACTGTACGTTAGATTTTAAAGTGTATTTCCTAAAGTAAAATATGTTTGTTCAAAAAACTAGCACAAGCCCAATATGGGGATAAAGTACATGTGCACAGATATATTTATCTTTTCAAAAAAATTGCTTTTAATGTTGCTTAACAAAAAAGGTAATATTTTTTTAATAACAAATAAAATATGTATTAAAATTGGCTTACTCACACTGTTCAAATTGGGAAAAAAATGGGAAAAAACGTTATCTATACAGGGTGTATCAAAAAGTCAGTACAAAAACAAAGTTCAATTTTTTAAATGACTCCCTATATTTTTTGTTACATTTTTGTTTTTTGCATAAAATTCTAGATATTTTTTATTCAGCATATCATATCCCTATATTTAAGTGTTTACGAGATATTCGCATTAAAATACAAATTTATAAGGGAAAAATCCGCTCATCTTTTAATGCCGTTTTACGTTCCTATGGTTTCAGCGGTTACATAATAACCATATATGCTATAGAGATTAATTAAAATGTCAAAACGACAGTTTCATTAATCTGTAAAAAATTTGTTTAAATAGTTTTTTTCTTGTTTAAGGTTTTACCTATTTATACTCGTCATGTGCTATCTAATTACTTATTAGCTATTACTATGGCTGTTTTCTCACTCTACAAAAACCGCTAAAACCATAAAAACGTAAAACAACACTAAGAGATGAGCGTATTTTTTCATTCTAAATTTGTATTGAAATGCGAATATCTCGTAAACAATTAAATATAGGGATATAACATGCCAGATAAAAAATATTTAGAATTTTATGTAGAAAACAAAAATATTACAAAAATATAGGGAATCGTTTAAAAAAATTAACTTTGTCCTTGTACGGGCTTTTTAATACACCCTGTATACATAAAGTTGTTTGCAAAATATAGAGCAGATAAAAAGCAAAATATGTTTGTATAAAACATTTTTTAATTTAAATATTTAAAGCAATAAACAGACAACCCTGATATATATATATATATATATATATATATATATATATATATATATAATATATATATATATATATATATATATATATATATATATATATATATATATATATATATATATATATATATATATATAAAATTTTAAATTTAATATATATATATTTATTCTTAATGAATAAAATTTTTTAACCGGGTATGTACTTGATAAAATCTGCTTCACTAAAAGAAAGACAAAAATATTAGCCATCAGTACATTAAAATTGGTAGTAAACCATAAGGATGGGCTAAAAGTAAAATTAATTAATTATGTTTCTAAAAATAAAGAAATATTCAAATTAATGACCTTATTCAAATTTAGTTTTTTGTTGCCTTGGTATTTTAAATTTTTGTGATCTTGCAATACAACTAGTCCAACATTTTTAGATGAAAATCACTGTTAACACATTTCTAATTAAGAATAACCAAGACCGTATAAATATTATACACCTTTTTATTTTTGGTTTATTCGACCAGGCCCAGGTGTTTCTGTACCTAAATTATAAAAAAAATTAAAAATATTGGTAATTATTTAAAAGTTCTTGTTAGGCACACGTCAGGGAATTTTTGATACTATGGAGCCGCTTCGGTCCCGGTCATGGGGTATAAAGACTGGTGTGCTCAGCCCTATTGTTAAACAACCCCAAAAATTATAAGTACTTATCCACGATTCGGTGGCAAGTTGACCAGCGTTTCCAAAATAAAAATAGTGTTTAAAACTAAAAATTTAATAATATTTAAAATTTAAACTGGTAAAATTTTATTATAAAAATTATAGAGATGCTAAGGTCGCTTCTGATGTAATGTCATGAATGACATTAATCTGTTGTGACTGGTATATTTAATATTTTAAAAAATAAAAAAGGTGGTGGTAACACACCATAGATTTAAGGTGTTCCTAAAACTACTTTATCACCAAGCAGAGGTAACCATGTATTATTAAAATTACCTGATATTGATGCTTTACAATTATTTTATGTCTTCCTAAATAAGTTTTCTTTGCTAAAACACTAAAAACATTCCAGTTTATAATGTGGGTGTTATCAAATAGATGTTTATAGATTTTTGGTTCGTGGAAAGCTGTCTTTTTAATGTTTGTTTGTTTGATGTTCTTTTAAGCGTTTAGCCAATGGTCTATATAAAGTTTATTACATTGACAAAAAAACCTTTTAAATATTATTCTTTATATTTATATATATATAATATATATATATATATATATATATATATATATATATATATATATATATATATATATATATATATATATATATATATATATATATTATATATTTATTATTATATATTCTAATTTTTTTTTGTGTTTTAAATTAAAAGTTATAATGTTTTTAAAAATTTTTACAAATTTAAGGGTTTATTTGATAAGATAAAAATTTATAGTAAAAATAAGTTTATAATAATTTAAGTTTGTATACTCTGGGACCAGGACTAAAGCGGTTTCCTTGGATAAATATTCTTTTGGCGTGTACTTAACAAAAACTTTTTAGGCAATAAATCCGCCAAATTAGTATGAAACATATCTACAATAATGTTGATAAAAAATAAGTTACAATATCGGCAATGATAGATTACGGTATTAAATTAGTAAAAACATCAATGATGATGTCAATGATTTGATGCAAATACACACAGCGCCAAAAAACTTGGACCCTTCAAATTTATTCAAAAGAAAAAATATTTTTTATATTTATGTATATCATAAAATATGTTATTATCTTACCAGCTTATTCATTATTTTTTTAGAAGCAAAAGTATTGAGTGATAAAAAAAATTATATAAACCAAATTAGGTGCCATAAATTATTTTTTAAAATTTTCTATTTAACAAAAAATCACTCATGAAAAAAAATAACAACATTAATATTCCGTGTGACCGCCTCTGTTTCCGATACATTAATTGACTGGCCTTGGCATTGAGCGAACAATAAGATTATTGATTACTTTATGAGAAATATTGTTCCACTCTTGAAGGGTTATTGGTGGGTTTGGTCTCCTTAATATAGCTTGTGCACTATCGGATTCATGTCCGGCGATTGTGCTGGCCAGTTCATTCGCTGGACATTGGCTTCAGCTAAACTATTTTGGATCCTTCTAGTGCGATGTGGACGGGCGTTGTCAGTCATAAAAATGAAATTTGGCCCAAACTCTTCTCTTCGAGGCTTTATAACATTTTCCAGGTAGATGTTTCCCGTCGGCGTGTGGTATGTGAATAAGTGGAGTGCGATAACCATGCATAACTGTCCCTCCTTGGTAAGGAACCACTTCTTGAGGAAAGGCTAAACGTGCTGCACGTAACTCTCTCTCCATACCCTTACACAACGGACTGTCACTTGTCAATCCAAATCGGGACTTATCTGAAAAAAGAACATTTCTCCATTGAGGTAACAGCCAGTTCCTGTGCTCTAGTAAGCCTTGGCACTAGGTCTTTTTGATCGCAAATTGTCACCAGCCAGACTTTGTCGAATTGTAGGCGAAGAAATAATGCTTTCGTACGTTCTTCTAAAATGCGTTCTTAAGACTGTGACTGTAATATTTCTATTACGTCGAACAAAATTGGCTAAATATCGATTCTTTCTTTCGTCTGTAACACGATGATGCCCACTACCAGCTATCCTATTCACACCTCCAGTTTCTTGAAACACTTGCACTATTCTAATAACAGACGTCCTAGGAATGCCAAGACTTGCTGAAATCCTATGATTTGACCAATTCTGTTGATGTAGGACCAATTCTGTCGATGTATTCTAGCCCTATCAAAACCTGAACTTTAATGGCCAGGCATTTTTGAACAATAGGAAACTAACTTCTTGAAATTTATAAGAAACAGACAATTTTCAACAAATGCTGTAGTTAAACAAAGTTATAAGATTTGGTGGAGTTTTTTATTCGTAATAAAAAACAACATTTTATACAAAAATATTTCTACGTGAGAAAAAAATTGACAAAGGTTTTAGGTTTAGGGGGTCCAAGTTTTGTGAAGCTGTGTGAGTCATTTTGTTATAATTAAAGAAAAAACAGGACGCATAAAATTTTTATCTAATTTCTGTGTTACGCTAGAACTGCCTTTAAGTTCCTTTATTTGCTTTTTAACTTTCGTCTTCCTTACGTAATTTTAGTGATTCCTATAAATTGTAAAACGTATTTGCAAATATCTCGGTAAATAAAATAAAAACAAAATTTTACATTAAAGGAACTGACTTTGTTGCTCGTTTAACTATTTGTTACATAATGATTGTTTTAAAACTGTTTATTATCATCATGTACAATATTGTCTTATTTTTATCTGAGAGTGTATAATTTACATCCCTTTTAACTACAAACATCACCAATCAAATATTGTTGCTTCTTTGTTACCTACACTTAAACAGCAACAATTTAACCTATTAACCAAATTCAAATAATGCTACTATTATTTACGGAAATAAACAACTAAACTATTTCTCGCCTAATAAACGCAACCTAGCGAATATTCTACTTTCCAAAATAATTAGCCCTATGTGGAAATGTGGAATAAATAGGAATTTCTGCTAGGTTAACTGAAGATCGACACCTACGACGTGTGATGTATTTAGTATATTATTAAAATAAATTAGAGAAACGTAATGTTGGGTTGATGAATAACAGAAAAGCATGAGTTGAGAGATTTAGGTTTTCATGGTGTAAAATCTTAAGTGATTTTTTGATACTTTGCAATATTACAATGATACTTTTTTGATACTTGTAAGTACGGATTAAGAAGTCACTGTAATTTATTTTAGATTTATAAAAACTATAAAATACCTAATAAAAAATATACCTTACAGGGGTTGGAAAAAGTCTTAAAATAAAAGGTGACTTTTAATTTAACAAAATTTAGTACCCAATCATGAAAAAGTTTGATGGAATTAGCAATTATTGGTTTTAAGGGATCAAAGTCGTATAATATCGTTTGCACAGTTAGCTTAAGAGTATCTTCTGATATTAATCATAATTTCTACTACTACTATTTGCAGTTATAAAAATTTAAACATTGTTTAAGGTAAATAGATTTTTAGTTAAAGTTGACGAGACACTTGTATGTATATGTATGTCTTAAAGACGTGGTGAGTTCCCTCGCTGTGGCCCTGGGTAGTAAGGCCTAAGTGCATTATGCTCTACACCAACCCTTATGTATGCCCCAGTTTCTTCACTAGTGATAAGAGTCCTGTTAATGGTAGGTCTCTTAGGTCCAACCATGCCATTCCTAGACATTTCCCTCTAATATGCCCTTGTGCTGGGCAATCTCTAATAGTATGGCGTCTTCTGTTCCCTCGCCACACCATCTACATATACCTGTCTCACTTTTTCTTATTTTGTTAAGGTAGTTTCTTTTTCTACAATGACCTTTTAGTATGCCTGTTAGGATTCTTATTTGCACCCTAATGAAGTCCTTTGTACTCATCGCTAGGTCCTTCCATAGGACTTTCACAATAGTAGCCTTTGACTGCCTGGCTTTTGTCTTTTTCCAGTTCTTGTCGAACCGTTTCTCTATCCATGTTGCTATCTCTGTCTGACGAGACACGTCATGAATTAATTTCTTATCTACACTGAAAAATACTATACAATGACAAGATATATTAATTAATAGTCTAATTGCTGTAAATCATGTACCAAAGAGATTAAAGGATTTATACAACTAAGATAAAATGATTTACTTAAGTTAAGGTCAAAAATAAAATTTGTTAAGTAGCCTTAAAATACTTAATTACCTATCCAGATTAACCAAAACGTTTTGCATAAACTGCGCTTGATTTGATAAAAATGCTTGGAAAAAAAATGATAGACTAAATTATAAGATAAGATAAAATAGGTAGAAAGAGATAAAAAAAATAAATTATAGGAAAAAAGACAATAGGATTTGTAAAATCAAGTTTTTGTTTAAAAATTTAATAGAATTGCATCGACTTTAGCCTTTTGGATAGAATTATTTTAGTTTTTACCTGAAAAAGACCTTTATCTAAGTTAAGTTATTTTATGACAATTAAGCTATACACATCGTTGTTTCAATAAACTAAGTTTTAAACCCAAAGTTAAATAATTGCCTAAACATTTTTCTATTTTACTTGACCTACCTAAACTTTTATTGTTATTTCTAAATATTAAAAAAAGTTAGAAACAAGAAAGAATATATGTTCCCCATCAAAAGATAATAAATCTACAAAACAGCTACAAAGGAAAACAATTATTTACTTATTTTTTTTATTTAGGTATTACTTCAAAAAAACATTTTGTTAATTACTTTTTGTTTTTACCATTTAATTATAACAAATCAATAAAAAAAATACTAGGATTTTGTTACAGTAAAACTGTAATAAAAAAAAACATTTTAATATAATCCTTTTAAAATATCTCAGCTAAAAGTTACTGAGAGCATTTAACCTACTTATGGAATGTTCAAACGAGCTTATTTGAAAAATTTATTTGTGTCCCTGGTCTTATAACCACTTTTCCGTTATTTTATCGTTTTTAACTTCTTGTTTGAGCTGAAAATATTGGACCATATTTTTAGTTAACACCAGTTACTTCACGTTGTTTCAACATGGATTTAAACCAAAAAAATTATTTTTTCATTAAAAACTTCAGCTATTAAAAAAGAAATTATTACTTTTAAATAATGATTTTAAAAGAATATATAAACAAGGTATGTAACAATAAATAAAAAAGCAAAAGAAGGTTTACGTTAAGCGCAAGCTAACGATTGTGGCCAATGGTTATCATTCAGGATTATTTAGGAGCGTACTCCTAAAATTACTAATTTCTAAAACAAAATATTTTTAAAAGTGGTTGAATAATTTTTTTTTAAAGAATACCTAGTTTATTTAAGTAACCAACCTCCAATATTGCGTCAACTTGAAATTAAAATAATTTACGATGAAAATGTAAGTTTTTAAATTGTTAAAAAAAATTATTTAAGGATGAAGTAACGAAAGAAGCGGGAAATTCGGGTCCTCTTCAGTTAAACTGTAAAATGATGCATAAAAAGACTATGTGTTGTTCTGTTGAAAGCTGCCAGGGAAGAAATTTTACTGGCTAACTCCTCTGAGCAGAAGCAATGAAAATACCTACAGAAGAGCGACAGATCCTTCACAGCTCGTCGGTGGGTAAGAGGAGAAAGCTTTTCTATGAGCGTGGAAAATGTCATTCCCCAGACATGAGAACAATATTCTATAAAGTGGTCTGATTTGGAATACATAAGAGTATACAGATTAAAGAAGAGAAATATTCTTTGGTTTGAAAGAGAAATTCAAGCTTTTTTGAAGCTGCTGAGGCTATGGATGTAATGTGTTTGTGCTAGTTGAGGTTATTTTGAAAAGTAACGCCGACAAGATTAAATGACTCTTTGCTCTGCAGAACTTGGTCACTCATATGTAACGAATGATCTTTGGCAGACTTTTGTCACAACAGCCAGCATGACTGTGTTTTGGAAGTATTAAACTAAACAAGATTTTTGGCGCTCCAATTCAAGATAAGTTTAATGTCTTGTGAGAGAGACATCCGCATTGACCTACGCTTGGTTTCCAAATCAAACCTATTAAGTGGCTTAAGAAATTAAATATTAGATGGAGGGTACTATCGTTAGCATAAATATAAGTGGGATTGATTGTGAAAGTGATGATGTGTAGAAGAAACAAAGTCATTGCCAGTACTGAGCGCTGGGTACCTCAGCATCAATCTGGTAGAAGCTGACAGAACGACCATCTATAATAATAATATGTGAAAAAGTATAATTATACTTTTGATTAAGGACACAAGAATCAATTGAAAAATAAAATAGAGAATTTATGGCTAAAAATTAAAAAAATTCGTTGATCTTTTAAGAATTTTTATTTATCCATTTTTAAGAGTATGAAAGAAGTTTAAGATAAGAGCCAAGTCAAAAATAAACAATACATTTATTACCTAATTTTTTAATTTTTTTTTTATAAGATGGTAAAAACTATAACTATAATATTTGACTTGCTATGGGTAAAAAGTTAAAAGGTTAACAATAATTAATTAAGCATCTAATATTAAAAGGGACCAAAGAATTATTTAGCTACTTTTTAAATACATTGTTTTTACAAATATTTATACGACACATTTATGACGGAAAAGTTTACAATTAATAAATTGTATCTAATACATATTTAAATATGACCCTTTCTGTACAGCATAGAAGAAATTTAACAAAAAAATCAGTTAGACATCTTAAGACTTAACATTTTTTATTTTAATTATCCAAGTCAATTTAGTAGTTATTGTTCTAAAATATTTTTTTTATAAAATTATTTAGGATAAGCATCATAAAAATTAATTTATAAATATAACCTAATATATTTGTTAAAATATGCCTGTGGCATATATTAATTTTATTCCGTTTTTCGGAGCAAAAGGCTTAAAAGACTTTTTTAAATCTTTTAATTTAAAAATAATTAAACTACAACAGATATAGCGATTTCTGTTTTATTATTATTAAGTTTAATGGTTTCTATTATATTAATTAGTATCTTTTAATCTTTTTTGCCATTTTTTTATAAACTAACAAAGGCATATAATAATATTATTATAGTTGCTGTTATGGTCTTTATAGTTATAGACATGTTGATAAGAGAAGAAAAGAATATTTTAAAGCACATTTTATAATAATTAAATAAAAGCAAAACTAAAAAGCATTACCTACTCTAGAGAACCTAAACCTTAGTTGGCTTTCTTCTAGTAAATAAAATTGTAATTGAAATTAAGTTATTCTAAAGCAGTCAGAGCGGATCAGGTGCTCTGTCTGGCTGGTAAAATGGTGAAAGCTTTATTCAATGTGTCGACGCCAAATTCGACCTTAAATTGAATTACCCAAAGTTTTCAGGGTATTAAAAAGGGGTTTATTGCGTAGAAGATGTCGAAAATAAAGACATAAACTTTGTATTTTGACAAAAGCACAAATTAAAGTAACAAAGTATCAGGTGCTTTCAGTCGTATTATACTTTGTTAAAGTTACAAGGGGAAATTTTATACCATAAACTAAATAAGAAAAATATAACCAATTAAAAGAAAATTTATTTACAGTTTCTTATTATGCATTGCTTTTTTAGGCTAAAATTTTAAATGCTTTTTTTTTGCTAAATAATTTAAAACCGAGGCAAATGTTGATATTTAAGAATATCACAACTTTTTAGATAATTAATTGGCAATAAATGCTTCTTATCCTGGGCAACGCCAGCAATAGTAAGTTTAATAAATACCAAGACCTTAAGAAAAATAGATTAAAAAGATGCTAATTCCCTTCTAGGCAATAATCTTCAGCTATGCTTTCAGGTTAAAAACCAGTAATTGGCATATCAAACAGTAAAATGTAAATCAGTACTGTACTTTTCATTTAAAGCAATTGATTAAAATATCAAAACTTAATTATTCTATGACATTCTTTTTAAAGAATTCATTCATTTAAAAGTAATATTTTTTAATACATTAGTAGAAAGTAAGCTAAATCTTTTTCTGTTAAGTATATATTTAAAATTACTAGGGTCTACATTAAAATATGGTATGCAGATATTGTACTTAAAAGAAGCATTTCATAATATTTGTGACGTTTGGTGAAAAAAGGTAAAGTGGTGTTAAAAGACCACACGTTTGTTTTTAAATAAAATTTTTCAGTCTTGCGTAAACTATATTCACCACAAAATCTTAGAAAATCAGTAAAATATGCATTTAAAACTTATGCAAGTAGAATTAAGAAGTAATTTTCTTTAGGTTTGAAATAATATCAATGCACGCTTATAGGGTAAACTTCTGCAAAAATTATTAACTTTATAACCAATTTCAAATTTTGCTCTTTAAAATACTATGTACTGGCTAAAATAAGTTTTTTAATCATTTACTGCTCTTGGCTACTATACTTACTTTTCTACTTATCATTAGGTATTAAAAATAATAATATGGACTCTACCTTGTGGGATAAAAGCGTGTTTTAGTTTTTGAAGAGCAATAGCCGTATCTATATTAACGGTTGTTGATAAGGGGTCATATGTGGTTTTTCTTTAAATCAATTTAATGGTATTTTATTTGTGAAATGTACATATATTTAAGTACACACAAAAAAATGTTTAGTCAATTCGGCAAATATAATATTCTTGAAGTTATACGCACATTTAGTATATATTATTCTACTGGATGCAATGTACTTTTATAACTTTAAACAAGCTTTTTTCATAACATTTTTTCTAAGTCGGAAACTGCTTAACCGGTTAGTCTCATTTTTTTTATAGTTTACTTTTTAAAAATTTATTAAAGGTTTTTTGGAGGTGCTCTTAGAAATTATCTATAGCAGCTTTCAAAATAATTTTGTGTACAAATAAAAAACGTTAAAATACAGTTTACAGTTGCCACAATATCTGTACAAAATTTTACTTTGAAACATTAAAAGGTCTTTACAAGAAAAAATATTTAAAAAATTTTGGAGCTCCTAACCGTATATAACCTCTTACAGAATGTATTTATAAACAGGTTAGCAATTGTCCTTAGATTGGTCGGTTGTCTTTTTTTTATTTCCTCCAAACAATAAAAAGATATATAAAAATAATAGTAAAATAATTATAGTAAAATTTACAAAAAAAATAGTCATCAAGATAATCAAAGTAAACCTAGTTTTTTATTAAAAAGGAAATCTAAATAATTGTTTTCCAAAATATAGGGTCATTTATTTAAATGGCATTATTACCTATCAAAACTAGCACGCTCATTTACATACACTTTTTTCTTTCTTTCCTTAATAAACTTTGGTTACCTGCACATGAAGCCTCGTTTGGCTCTTAACTATTGACAATTACTAAACCTTTACAAAAAGCATATTTATTTTATTTATTGCATATTTAAATTCTTGTTAGCTATCCGCGATAACGCCAGGTATAACCGCTACTCTATGCGTTCTTAAAAGTAAACAGACCATGCATTTCCGTCTGCTGTAAAATCTAACGATAAAATTTTCATACAATGCCGAAATAGATCACGTTCACTAAAAGAGTAAAAAAGGCCCTTGCTTAAAAAGCTTTTTAGCTTCCAAAAACGTGTTTACTGGTCGAAGGTAAAATATAAAAATATACTTTTTTTTAATTGTAAAAATTAGTGGAATAAAACCCTTTTATTTTGTTTAGCAGCAAGTTTTATTTTATGTTCGCTAGGTATTAATAACCCCAAACTATACGTTTCAATTCCATATTTCTTTATAACTTAAATATAATTGTTTAAGCTATAACCATCTATTTAAACTATTATATTTATTTAAGGTTTTTAGTCCTTTTCCCATTTGGCCAACATTTATAATTAAATATATAATAAATTTTCCATTTTCAGGTGGAATTTGTCGCAGACACATTACGACTAAATTTGCTTGAGTTGGGCAGGTCAGGTAGCCACCTGATCCAAGTTGCAGGCCGGCTCGATTACAAGTGTCCGACCGGGGAAACCCATGATCCCATCACGTTCACCACCAGAGAATCGCATTTGGTAAGTCTATTTGTCTAGGTTATTACGTGTTTCACGACAAATTTAGTGGACAATATTGCTGTTTTGTTGAATTAATATTTTGTTTAAGATAAGTTGACATAAATAAATAACTATCAATAACTAAATAGTATTCTAATTGTTAAGGAATTTTTTCACAACCTAGTGTTGTATGATACTCATAATATAATTTAAGTATTGTTGATCTTTTTGGTTACAATTTATTATTGTATGATACGTATCACATAATTTTAAAAAAGCTCTTAGGATATGGACGCAATAAGCCCTAAAAGAACTTTAGGTCTCAAATATTTTAGTTTTGGTTATCATATTGCACAGATATTTCTTTAAATACAGTGCCTTTGCAAATTGGTATGTTGCGTACAATTAATAAAAAAAATAAAAAGTAACAAAACCATTATTACCAAAAAATAAAAAAAGAAAATACTTTGTGTGTATTATTATGACCTAAATCCTTATGTGTATGCTTTATTTTGTTTTACCTTATAGTTTTGGGACGGTTTCTTAAAAATTATGTATTATTTTTAACAATAATAAATATTTTTAAGTAATTACCCATTTAAATTTTTAACCTGTTTTTATCAAATTGGACTCATGTAAGTTTAAAACGTTAATTTTAGACCTAATTTATAAATTTTAATCCGGATTTTTTCCGTTTAAAGGTATATAGGTTATTGCATTGTAATTTTAAAATAATATTTAAAAAATGAAAATTAGGCCACTTTTTATTTTCTCATCAAAACCCTTGTACGCGACTGCTGTTGAACGAACGACGCAAAGCGGGGTTTTACTCTTTAAGCTAATTCTAAACCTTTTAATTCTTGTCCATAATAATATAAAAAGCGACACCCTTCGCAAAAATTTTAAGTCAAATCTAATCGGCGAACTGTTCCTTTGAAGACAGTGACAACTAAAGTTACCATAGTTACGTTCTCTTATTGTAATCATAATATTTTTTTGTAAACCTGATTGCTAATTAAATTGTGTAAATAAGGATCCGTGTGGTGTTATGAAGTTAATCTTAAAGTAAAAACAAAAAAAATGGTAAAAAAATACTATTAATTTAAATCTTTATGCAACTCAAAGGAAAAAAATAACCTTTATCAATAAAAAAAATAAAAAGACAATATGATATTGTATTACTTTAATTCTGTTAGAAAAGCAGTATAATCCATACCCCGTTGATTTTTATGTAAGGGAAGGAAAGTACTTCTCAAGTTAATATTGTATGTTTTTGATCTTTTAAAAGTAAATATTTGCTGCTTCGTCTGAAAGGTTGTTAAAAGTAAGTTCAGTCAACAACCTAAAAGATTTGCATATTTGAAATATAAGTTTTAAAAGAATAAAGGAAAATGACTGTTATTTTTGTTTTATTTGTGCTTTAATAAAAAATACGTTTTTATATAGAGTAGGCAATACCGGTAAGCACAGAAATTTTATTATTGTATAATTAAGAATTAAAATAGTGTAGAAGTTTTCTTTGCTAAACCAATATATTTATGTACTTTTTTTACTTGCAATAACTTTTGGATAATTTAAAATAATATACAACTTATATCGAGAGCACAACAAGATCCCTTTTAGCTATTTGTTTGGGAAAGTGAAAATAAAAGTAAACGTACTAACACGCCACCCCAAGAGAAATATATGTATGTGACAGAGCAGTGCAACGTCCTAATACAAAATAAGTTTTCATTATTTAATTTATATTTTTTAATTGTTAAACTAAAAACAGTTTTCCACGTGAAAATCATGTAAAGATAAAATTTCCACTTAACCTTACTTTATTTACATGAATTGTTTGGCATCTTCGCTTTTAATCACAATATTTTACTATATCGGTGTAACCTTATTATCTTTTTTGAGTTAATATTGTTACCCAACAAGATAAGAAAAGACATTTCTTACCAATTATTTTTGTTTAAAAAATTATAATAATTATGTCCTTATGAAACCACACTCTGCTTTTTAAATTAAACATTTAAAAAACAATTGTTTATTTTCTTAATTTACATTACGAATTTATTATATAATGACCGGCATAATTGTTAATCCTATGGAAAACTGTTTTATTTCCCATTTCTCAAAAGATTTTATTTTTGATAAAAATTTCTGCATGTTCTTAAACTTAAAAAACAGTAATCAAGGTTAAAAAAATCATGTTTATTTTTAAACTAAATAAAATATATTTAAAAAAATTGTTTCGAATAAAATGTTATATCACAGTTTAAAAGAAGCTATTTAAAAGTTACTTTTTGAACTTACCCCGTATAGCAATTGGATTGAACAAAATTTCTTTATTGATGTTTGTTTTTGGAACGACATTAAAACTTTGATATTTATAAGGGAATTAAATTTTTCTAGGTTACTTAAAGCAACAATCGTAAAATTATATTTCTTTTTGAATCAATAAAAAAATTGCTGGTGTTGCTTTAGATAAATGTTTCACATTGTTATTGTCTTCTTAAAAATGTATCTGCTTTTGAGAAATTTAAACTTATATTTATGTTTTTCTATAACAATATTTAAAAATTAAATTAAATCTGAAGAATTATGACGATTAGAAAAGTTAATGGGGGTTTAAAAACCTATTCAATTTAGACACACAACAAAAACATTAAAATAGTTACATGAGTGTTAACCTGGAAAATAATGACATGTTAATGTTTCCGTGAGTGATTCTAAAATAAGTATTTAAACTTTTATCCATTTTTTTCTAAGCACCGTAATTTGAATTAACAACCTAAATACTATTTTTCAATATTTTTATATAAAAGCATAAAATTACATTTTAATTTCTAAAGATCAAGGACATTTACAATAAAATAAAAACGATGTTGGCTCTTTACCTAAACGCACTCTCAAATTTTTGCCAAATTGATTCTAAAAGAAGCATACTTTTACGTTTTTTCGCTTGAAATAAACTAAAAAAATTACAAGTTTTGTAAATATCAAAATTGTGATGTTTTTTCAAAAACAAACATTAGTAAAGGTTTTTTAAAAGAAAAAATTTTCTTCGATATAATCGCTATGCGAAGAAAAAAAATGACACTTTTTGAGTAACGTCATTTTTTTCTTATACAATAATTAGCGGGTTATTTGAAATTTACAAAAAAACAGTCAATAATCAATTTTTCACAGTATTAATATGAGGATTTTTAAAAGAAAAGTGACTTCTCTTTTAAAGGTTTTTGTGCAAGTTTAAATTAACCAACTGATTCACTTGTTAAAAGAATAACAATAAAACTATATTTGTGTATATTTATTTTTAGGTTCAATGACATAAGCCAAGAAAATTTATAAGAATTTGTCTTTTTTTTGCTTAAAATTAAATTGTTTTAAAAATTATATAAAGTTGTCAATAGGGTTAATCATTTTTCCCATTTAGGTTAAAAGTATTTTATAAAAAATTTTAATTGTTAAAAAATTTTAATTG